>AXCO02005441.1:0-18293 GCA_000473525.2 Anopheles melas | reverse complement strand
CCCGGGAGATGAATTAGTGACTTAGTTTTAATACCGCAAGGAAACACCAAACCCCGAACGGAGACGAACCCACCGAGCAAGACGTATTGTGCGCGCGCGAACACGCACATTAAGGCAAAACTTTGCGTCACGACTTCTGCCACCGCTTCACCGCGGGGACACTGACAGTATCTTGCTCCGCAGGGCCGGACCAAATCATGCCATGGATTGTGATGGTTTTGCGATGGAAATTGTTTCCAAGCGAAGGTACGTATCGTGTTTTGGCCTGCCGGAAAGTTTATCATTAATATTTCACTCCATATGAGTGGTGGGTCGTCAAGTTTTCCCCTCGTGCACTGCTGGTGAAGTAATTCTATTGCTGCTACCTTCGAGATGTTACTGTTCGGAGGGGGAGGCAGTAAAACTCATCCACGCCACGAATTCTCTGGACTTTGCTCTGGACCAGCCTGACAGTTTCAATCACGTCTTGCGGTTCGGGAAAAGTAACCCCCCCTTGTGCAGCCCTGCGTACAGATCATGCAAAGGAAGTAATGGCCGGAATGGTAGAAAGTTGCCTCTCCCACCACCACGCAGGCACCATTCGGCTCTTCGGCAAACCCATTAACTAATTGAAATGTGAACCGTGGCTTTTGCGTGCTTCCATCGACGACGCGTCCAACTTTCAGCGACCGACAGCGCGTTACGATTAAATATTCAATTAATTCCACTTTCCCAGTGGAAATCAAAAGCCCTGATTACTATTCACTCTGCCCCAGCGGCAAAGTGCCTTACTGTTCACGCGCGGCATCCACCCGGATGCTTCTCCACCCGCACATGCTACGCACGCATTAGTATACCAAGAAGCCACCGCACCGTAAGGACATCGAAAGTAAGTGTTGCTTCTCAATCGCCACGGACCAAATCGGACACCGAGCACCGAGCTAATGTGACCGCACCGCAACGGCGATTTTATGAGCCCGCACAGCATTAGCTTCCGATGCGTTTTTATGGTCGTACAAGGGTCGTTAAGGCTTGTTGTGATCGGGGCCAAACAGCCGGACACCCAGTTGGCCATTTCGGGTGCAGCGGAGGGCAGAGACAGTCCTGCCTGATGTGGCCATTTATATGCAAGAAGGTACGTTCATAAATAAATTCTAATTTCACTGATACGTCGCCATTTCCCGCTGTCCCCGGCCCAATTATCACGACAACGGACGGCCTCAGACAGTGCAACAGTGCGCCAACTAAATGCTAAAATAAACAGTACAAGTGGAACTGGTACTTTATGCTTGTCTGTTGAATGCAAACTATTTCCTCTAGCAGCTCGTGTGCAGGACAGAGAGAGAGAGAGAGAGAAGGAGATCGTGATAGAGAGGATACAAAAAAGAGTGCGAAAAATACAAAAAACAATTAAACGAATGTATTCCCTCCCGCAGACTCCGCAGAACGCGCTCCAAGGCATAGGCATGAAACGGGGCTTCCGGCGACACGGCACAGTTGACCCCGGAAGTGGTAGATAAATTTATTCCCATTTAATTCTTAATTAAGATCAAATGATGATAATAGATGGAATAAAAGATTCGCTAAAGCCTCCTGCACAGAGGAAAAAAAAACCCGCCACCCTGATGCTGCTGGTTGTGCTGTTTCGGCTTTCGCCTTTGTTTGTTTGACGGGGTAATACGGCCCCGCATGCCGCGCCCTTTTATTTGCGTGTCGGAATGGGGCAGGAAATTAAATTAAAGTGAAAATCCGTCGGCTTTCGATTCATGGAACTAGTGGCGTTAACATTTTATCACACACCGGCTGCGAAACCGATTGGGATGTTTATCAAATTTAAGGATGAACGTGAACTATTGGCCCCTGCCATGCGTTCCTGCAAACGCACGGTGTGAAAACAGGTGACACGCAAATAAACCATATTTCACTCGATCGTTTACGGAACGTGATGTTTTAAGGGAATAAATTAATTGAATCATTGAACATAGCTAAGAAGGAATGATAAAAGCCCCGGAGCTTCATTATGACACTTTTTCCAGAATTTGTTGGTTTTTAGTGGAAAGTTTTATATGATACTAATTGATTAAAGGAATTAAGTTACAGTTAGATTACAGTTCTGGTATTTCTTGAAGAATACTTTTATGCTGTTTGAATTACTGGGGTTTAAACCCCAACTTACTATTGATTGTTTAAGCCTTTGCATGAGCTACAATCTTTTGTTATCTCATGCATGCACATCCATGTCTCATATTTCGTGACCGTTCATAAGATCATTTTATTAAATGATGTAAATCATTCTTACTCTTTTAATCATCTAATAAATTAATTTATGATCGACATGAATACTTTGGTAAATAATTAAAAACTAAATAAGTCTACCAATACAAATGAGTCATAACGCGAAAGTGATTTAATTGCAGCGAACTAACGAGAAAGTAATGAATAACAGAGATACAGATAAAAAACAAACTTTCAAACAAATCGTCAGAATCCTGAATGGTGCCAAAGTTGTCGAATGCTTCTTGGGACAAGTTAAAGTTGAATTGACCGTTGTTTTCATTAAATACGCGGCACACGGAGGGTAAAGATGTCTCCAAAACGGGTTCTATAGCGTGGTACGATAGTGAATTGAAACGTTTGTAAGTATCTGTTAGGAGCGTTAAATTCTATGAACGATATCTCACGATGTTTTCCTTCAAAGTTCTTATAAAAGACACCGTGAATTGTACGACGGTGTCACATTACTCTGACTCATTACTCGCAGGGAAGGAGTCTCACAGCAAACCTAGTAGATTTCCATCAAATTGATTTAATTCGATTACTCCATTCAACAATAGAGAAATCACTAATCATATTCCCATATTCAAGTACATATCGTACGTATAAACAATGGAGTGTTTTGATCGTAATTGGGTCACTAAATGCTCTCGAAAAACAAATAATGCAGTCTAGTAATTGATGTCCTCCCGCAACAATGTTTTCAAGATACTGAGTGAAAGTAAGCCGAGGTTCAAGCAAATTCTTGCAGAACTTTAAGCGCATACTACAAAAAAGTAACGATTTACTCTGCTACGATTTGCAAGGATTTTCAGGTCACTTTTCAACACGAAGAGCATGAACTCATTGCTTGCTAATTGTAAGCGGCCGTGTCGTTATTATTAACTGTGACAAATCCCACCACAATATTGTTTTCTCTTTTGCCACTAGGATTTGACAAACGTCACAGGCTGTATTTATTACGTGTGGCAAGATATAAAAGAGTTTAAAACTAAAAAGAGGTATTACTAGTTGATGCAATAATATTCCTCTAACATCTCAGAACTATCTGAGCCGTTGGCGCACAACATTCCAGCTAAAATAATCCCGATAAATACTATCCACATTGAGTGAAAACCGCTAGACCACTTCAGCCCATCCCTATCGTATATTTTTTTTAATAACCTTCCCTGTTGGCAGTCCCCTCACGAACGTGCCATTTTATCGTATACAAATTCCATTTCTTTACTGCCACTCTACGGCTAAAAGTGCTAAAAGAGCGCACTGATGTGCAAACTACGCGAACGACCAACACTCTCCCGCTGCTTCCCATCAGTACATCCCTTTCTTGGCTGCTGGAGGTGTGCAAAAACGCCGTGCTGAAAACGGAAACAGGAAACCCTATCGAAAACCGATCTCCATCCCATCGGCCGACAGCCGACAGATAGTCGAGTCTAGTATGGGTAAGGGTGGATAGAAGACACGAAAAAAAAAAACTAGATAGACGAAAGAATTACATCACTTGGAAGGCATGAATTATTCAAAACATATGGCCAGAATGCCAGAACCCGGAAGCAAAGTGGCTACTTCACCACCCCCCCACAGCCGAACGGTGCACCGTGTACGTTGTTATATGCTCTCCCTTTTAACATTTCGTGTTTTTTTGGTATGTGCTGTTCCCTCTATTACAGCGAGCATTTGCTCTTACGATCCGATGCTGGCCATAGTTTGAACGATTTTATCATCCCGCTAAAGATGAACCGGAGGTGCCACAACTAAGCAACACTACCGCTTACTATCGATTCGGTGGTCGGAGGCGAACGAATTCGAACCGTTTGAAATGGTTCCGAAAAACAGCATCGCATCATCGTATCGACGTTCCATCGGCCAGCACGAAACCCTCGAGACGCCAAACCGTGCAATATCCATTTATCTCTAATCAAATAGGCCCACCCCTGCACCGTACAGTTCCGTTGAACGCACCTTCAAAGGGAACGCATCAGTTATTCCCCAATTCTTCCGCTACACTCGCTTTCATAAAGGTCTATTACGGTCCGACGCTTCTAGCAAAAATGGCTACTCGCATTTGCATAGGCAGCATAACGGTGCGGAATAACTCTGGGGGATGGCTTTGCATTGATCTCGATGCAGAAATTGAAGGAGGAATGTATGCTGGCATACGTTTTTCCAAGGGGGCATTCTTTCCTTCGTATTCATCCGATCGTGCAGTGAGCTAAGTGAATAGGGCAGTTATTGCACATCAGATGGCAGAAGTCAATACTGCGTAAGGGATTTGTTGCTTCTGCGAGAAGGTGTAGTTTGTGTATGTGCATACATTGCTTCTAGTGATTCAAAAAATGCCACTTTTCCATGTATATTGACTTGACCTTATCCAACTTTACAACACAAATTTCAAATCATTTTATATGTTACTAGTACGATTGAGACGTTATCTTGACGTCATCTATGATTTACTATTTTACGACTAAAAATTAATAGCGTGCTCTTTAAAGATGGTGTCGTTGAATTTACGAGTCATTATGTATGTACTGCTTGCTATCCAAGACATGTGTTGCAAGAAGAATTATTTATCATTTATTATTTGCTATGAAAAGCAAGCGAGATGATATGAAATTTCATTAATCTGGTGTGTAATTTCAATCTTGCTCAATTTTGCAAACAAAACTTCTTGCATTGCGTGAGCTGTAAGGACATTTTTATACTACTATATTATTATATTATCGATAATCTAACAAGCTCTACAATCTCCCTTTGCTTAAAACAAATAACAAAGCATTAGCTATGCACAGAAAAAAAACGTAAAACGTAAAATGCCGATCTCCACACGACAACAAAACTTCTAAAATGTGCTTCCAGCCATGAAAAATATGCGAATCATATTCCGCATACATTGCGCTCACTAAGCGCAACCACAATTGCATCCATTCTTCTCCAAAACGTTGCGCTTGTTGCGTCCCTTTCCTTTCAGGATTTTTTTTCCCTTCCCTTTGCACCAATCCAACCTCCAGCGGGGAAACATATCACCTCACAGAATGGGCTCTACGCTTGCAGCATAATGCCAAAACCAAAGCATATCGAATGTCGGAGATGAGTGGAAAGTGCCCTATCCCGCCCCCCCCCCACACCCTTCCAAAAGTATTGTTACCCCGCGCCAGTGCTCTTAGCACCAGGTACGGCAAGCCCAAAATGGAGAATGCTCCCGGTGTACAGCTTTCTAGCGGCTCGAATAAACAATGCTTCCCTACCCGCGAACACAAAATCCGGTACATTACGGAACCACCGGGGCGCAATGAGCGTAAACATAAATAAACACATGAGCATAAAATTCGACATTTAGCAACATGAACAAGAAAACCAAAGCAAAAAAAGGCAAACGATAGCATTAGGATAGAGTGAGAAAGGAACGTTTTTTTCAGCTACAAAGGGAAGAAACGGAGGTAGGAAGCATAAGAGAAAATAAATAAATAAAAACACGAAATGGAAATGAACAAGCAACATTTACAACCTTACACGGGGTGCCGCATACGACGATGCTGGCTAAGAAACAGGAAACATGTTTCGGGCCCGCTTCCGAGGTCGTTCGCCAGGATAAGATATCCTGCAATGGGGGAAGGCACTGATCAAAACCCGGCAAAAAAAGGCGGGCGAGAAAAATTGAATCTTTCGGATTTTACCAAGGCCCAACAAAGCGTACGTTGACGGTGGATGCATTAACAAAACGGAAAACGGAGCGGAAGGATGTAAATGTGTGCTTGACTCGTTGAAACCATGTGCAGCGCGCTTACAGATGATGACTGTACGTGTGTGTGTGTGTGTGTGTGTGTGTGTATGTCGATGGTGAGCGTTGGTAACAAATGCGTAGAAAAGCGGCACAGAAGGAAGGTATTTTATTAACGCTTTGTCGAAATTATCATTCCGATAGAGAAGTGGAAATAAAAACTCGTTGAACACGGGACAGCACGTTCGACGGAGCGTTCATATTTGCATATTCGAATTCATTTCGCAAGGCAGTTTCGTTGCACCGGCAACCATCATGGGCCGAAAGCATAGGATTCAAATCCTCACCAAAACAGATATGGCGAAAATCCGCAACCGTAGCTGGATACGAAGAAAAGAAGGAAAAAGATGCCAACATTTAATTTTATTAACATTCTATTGAAACATGCTGAAGTATGATTTGAAAGGATGAAGTGACATCTTCCGTCATTTCCTTGGTAACAAAACCCATCCTTCTGCAAAGCGCGGAAAGCCGAAAGGTGGCTGCATCGGGCACGGTGGGTAATAAATGCGAATTATGATCTGCAGCGAAAGGAAGTAATTTATGTTTCGGTAACCATGGAGAAACCGCACCGCACGAAAGAACGAAACTCGCGCTAAAGAGAGGTGCGACCAGAAAAGCGTAAAAGAAAAATCATCCGACCACGGGCCACGGGCAAGTTTAGTGTGCTTGCGGTTTGATGGTTTGTTGGTAGGCAGCAGCACGCGAACAGACGTTGTGCCGGTTGCACTAAAAAGGTAAAACGCGTAAAGAAGCAAATATCCTTCGGTGACAGTATAAAGTGAAAAGCTCACAAAATATTGCAAGGATGAATCGGAGGGAAGAAAGAGCGAGACCGGCATGGTGGGAGAATCACTACAGCTCGTCACACAGCACTGTATTGCGCTTTTGAGAGAAATTTTCCAATTCCGCGCTACCGATGCCGGTGCGACGCGGGATGGCACAGAAATGACGGTCTATGGAAAGTAGCAATTTGCTGCGACTTTTTACAAGGTTTTCCACTTTTGTGGTTTGATCTGCCACCGGTGCCAGTATTGGTGTTAGGGAGGGGATGGCATTATCACCATCGGCTGCTTTACATCTATACACGGTGTAAAAGTGAGCTAGAGCCGTTAGTGTGTCTGTTGTGTATATGTTGTGTGGGTGTTTATGCATAGGCAATGTGTAACGGAGAAGCGGCTTACTTACACCTTCCTGTGAGCACATTTGGTAAGAAATGAAAATGGAGGTGTTTGGATCATTCTTCCGTGTTATTAAAGGGAAGTTTTTACTGTTTAGATTCTTAAATTTGCTGTCTTCATGCATGTGCTAGCTACTACAGAAAATTATGTTTTTTTTCTGAGAGAACGACTAGGCGTCTCCATTTGTCGCCTGAAGTTGGCTTCGATGTAATTTTATTACGATTTTCCCACTTTTTATCAGATTTTATTTGGTTTGAATAAGATGTTTTAGTTAAAATTGACTAAACCAATTAAATTATCTCCATTCGAACACCCATTTCACTTCATATCAAAACATGTCATAGCAACTTAAGTGTTATTAATTATGAAAATGTTTCGATGCATTTGATAATCTCAAGTAATAAATTGTAAAAAAATAAGTTATCTTAAAGCAGAGGCTGAATAGGCTGTTTTGATTGTGGCACAGGTGATAGGTGTATAGGAAGATACGTTTACGGTTCTTAGTAGTAAAATCGAAACAGTCTATAAAGCTTGTCAGCTAACACAATCAATCTCTATTTTAAACACAGGTACTGAAATGTTTGATTTGTTGCGTGTTATCCTATTCATCCTTGTTTAACTTTAAACGTATATATTAAAAACTGCACTGGATTAATTGTAATTATTTTTCATAAAACTTAAAACACATAACTCTGCTTTGTTTAAATATGATAAATAAAATAAATTGATCAACGATGACACACTCATTTGACCAATAAGTAGTAGCACGGGCTGCAACCTACTTGTTATATAATATAATATGATACAAGCCCAGACTCGTAGTACAGTCGCCAACTTGTACGACTTAACAACAAGCTCGTCATGGATTCAAAACTCGAATGGATCATTAGCGATTATTTTCATTCGACCCAAAGGCTCTAGTTTTTTCAAACTGTGCGCCAGTCAACAAGATTTAGTACGCAAAAATAATGGCAAGAACTGTCATTGATTAATTAGATTGATTTATTTATGGCAGAATAGTCAATTTTACGTTAATGGTGGTGTGATTTCAGTTATCAATATGTTATCAGTATGTCAAAACATGCGAGTGCTTGCAACTGTTAATCCTGTTGGTTGAGCGATTTTGTAAGTAATTATCTTATCTTTCTATAATTACTCAAAGAAATTGCTCTTATGTTTACCAAATACCCTGATTGAATTCTTAAAAAAAAAAGTAATATTCCAAATTTTAAGCACAAAACATGATTGAGTTGATTCCACACGTTCACGATTTTTATGAGATTAAGCCGTCATTTGTTTCTTTAAAATATTGTCTTACAAATATTTTCATATTAACCAAACAATGAATCTATTCGCGGTTCTAACAGTGAAAAAAAAATTCAATTTTTTAACCGTTTCAGTAAACAAAAGTAATGTATCCGGAATTCAATGTTCAATTTCAGTAAAATATTTTTTTTTGGTTTATGTTCTATTACAGGTTTTTCGATTTTTTTTTTTTTTTTTATGCATACAAGCATAGAGAAAAGATACAGGAAAACACCGCAAAGGTTTTATGACGACGAATGGTCTGACAATTACTAGAAAAATCTGTACAAGCATCTACTGTAGATCTACTGAAGAAGCAGAAATGCAAAATAAATGTTGGCTCAGGCGGTCGCGGGCCACAAATTGGCTCACGTTCCACCACAGTTTGACAGCTCTGAAATAGATCATAAACTAACTACTGAACTTTAAAGTAGAAGATGTTATCTCAGTGCATTTAAAGCGCCATAAGAATGTATGATAAAGCCATTGAATGCACTCATCTTCCAACATTTATACATCGCCTCTCCAGAGCCAGCGAGCTGACAAGATTCATGACGGTTTTGTTTCAGCGCGTTCGAGAGTAAAATTTGCTTTGGAACTGATTTCCACCAATTAAGACGTCCCATTGAGAGCGTCCCATTTCGCTTCCCCCCATCGTGCACAGGCGCGTTTGTGTCCATTATGTGGTAAATTGTTTCCAGTCAACATAATATGCCCCAGCATCATCCCCGACATCACTCCAACACTCCCCGTAAAAAAGGATATTCGGCAACTATTCGATGAAATCTCGGGATAAATGCCAACGCAAAAACTCATTAAGAGCTTTCACCGCACACACACACACACTCACTTGCAAACACAGCCGGCAGCATCAACTTCATTGAATTGTTCCTGCTAACGGCCTATTACAACATGCACTTTCACACAGGGCCGCTCGACCCGGCCATCCCGCCGACGCCGACCTATAGCCTCGAGCTGCACATGGAGAGCAGGGATGAAAAAGAAATGCCCCACACGTAAAGCACTTCCACTTTCGCCACGGATCATGAACACTACTGGCAGTTATTGAATCGGATTCATCCGGAGCCGTTCCGGGTAGCCCTGGTCGGGCCAGTCAGCACCAAAGGAAACGGGAGGCGGGAGGAAAAGGTGCATAAATCATGGCCAAAAGTAGCAATTAATTAAATGAACTATGACTTCCGTATACAGTTGCAGCATTTCCCACCGACCGGTTCCGGGTCGCCGGCGCAGTCTAGCGTGAACTACTTCTCAACTTTTCAAGCTCGACCATAAGGCATTCCCCGGCGTTCTTCGTGTTATTTATTTTTCACATTGTGCCTTCCCTCTTGGAAGCTGCACTAGACGGAAACAGCAGCATGAAATTGGAATCAGTTTCTTTTTCTTCATAAAAGGCAGACGGAGTGTGTTTCTTTTTCACCCATCCCCTTACATCTTCTAACACACTCTATATCTCTCTCTTTCTCTCTCTCTCTCTCTCTCTCTCTGTCTCTCTCTCTCTCGCTCTCTCTTTCATTCTCGTCAACAACTTAAAGTCCCACTGGTGGGGCCAGTCTGCTCGCTGCACTGCTCGGTGCTTTCTTTTACATTTTGGGGAAGTTTTTCTTTTACATAAAATGCTTCAACTTTTTCCCCCTTAGCATCAAACCGCGCCGTACCGATGGTAGGAAGAAGCGGGGAAATAATTAGAAGTTATGGAACCACGACGGAACGCAAAAACCCGGGCCAGCAAACAGTAACAGACTAATAAAGATGATTTAGGCGAAACGGCTAATGGTGGTAGTTTTCACCAGCGTGGGCCAATTTGTGGCCAACCGTTTGATGGGTGGCCGGTGCCAGGTTGCCAGGGTTCGGTGTCAGTGTTGGGCAGTCGGCAGATTTATTCTTTAAATTTAAATTGTGCTTGAGCAATGCAAATACTGCAACTAAAAGAATGTTATGAAGTAGATTAAAAGTAATAAATTAAATATGGACATCAGGTTTGCTAGCCGTTTAAGTACTACTCATAAGAAATTAAATTGCAATTTTTGAAAAGCAAACACATGTTTTAACTATCTAAGTGTTTACAAAGTAAGTAAGTCAGTTTGTTACCTTTTCAGTTTGAAGTCCGTATTTTTACGCAATTTCCACGCAATTTCTTACACTAATTCCAGGGCTATTCCTTAGGAACAGGTCCAGCTACATAATTGAGAGCTATTTGAAGATCGCCATGGGCTCAGCATTAGTTAAAGAACCAGCACAGGTTCATCATCGTTATCCAGGTCCGGTATGAGTTTTTTTATCGGTTTCGGTTCCGGAAGTATATGAGTTTAGTATCGGTTGCTGTACCAGTATAGGATCAGTTCCTAAACCAGTTTTAGGTTTCTTGAGGGACCATCATCAATTCTTCATTTAGTTTCAGATCTCTTCGTAAATTTCAGAGTAAATGGGAGCCTTGAAATTTATGTTGCGCAGCTCTGTCACCTGATCAAATTACACGGTTTCTCCAGCCAGCTCAACATCGGAAACGATCAATTCAATCATGTAAAATACATTTCAACAATAACGATAATACCTCGAATGATCTGTCGTTCGTTGCTCGGTATACGTTCGACATACGTGTGATAATTGTGAAAAGGGATTGTTTGCTACGGATGTAGCTATCAGTTTATTTAAGTAGCGTTTTGGACCTTCCTAGAACTGGCGCTCGCGTATTATGAGGTTTCACCACGCAGTTTAAAAATAGGTCTGTTTTATCTCGCTTAACTTTTGCTACTCTATGTTTGCCAATTACATCATCCACATTGCTGATGACAACAATACTGCGATTGATGTGGAAGCACTAAAATACGCACTTCAATGTTATGTCCTGTTCTGTCCGCAGTTTGTAAGTCCCATCGAAGTAAAGAATAAAAAAAAAGACTTACTGCAAATGAAAACAATTTCAGAATTATTAACAGTATTCTGCTACATACATTAAACAATTTTTATTCACACTACACATAATGTCATACAAATTGACTGTAACATAACTGTTTAGCACAAGTCAATTTGTATGATTCATCCTACGGTACTAGTCATTTATTGAGTGGAATAAATTTGTAATGCGGAAAACTATATCGTTTGTTCCGTCCCTCTTTGCGCATTGACTCACAATGACTCCTCAAATCTCCCACATTTGCAGCTACTCTCCCACTGCCCACAGCTGCCCCTAGAGAAGTAAAAGGAAAGCGCCTGTACGATACGCTTTGCTCGAACAGTAGTCCCACCCTATTGAGAACGTACAATGTCCATCTTCATCTTCATTTGGTGAAGGAGCAAATGCCCTGCAAACGAGCGACTTACAAATATATCGGATTATCTTCGATTTTTTTTTGTTCTCCTTTGCAGCTTAATCCAGTCCAGCAATCTTACACATACACAAGCACGTGTGTTCTCTTCCCATGTTGATCGGTATAATGTGTCATCGTTTCCGCATCACTAGCAAATATCTAATTTTTACACACGTTACAGGGATGCTTGCCTGCGCCAGTGCTCCTGGATGGAGACACATCGATACCTCAACCGACAATGGAATTATAATATGCTCCCACATAACGTGGCAATTGATCCTTGACTACGACGTACGAACTGGCGATATTCGGGTACGGTAATCCACTTCATTTCATCGAGCTCGCCCAACCCATGGTTGGACGAAGGCAACGAACGTTTTGGCAGTCCGTCGAGATGGCTGGCGAGAGCTTAGCCGCATTTCATTTGCCGTCCAGCCAATATGCCGAACCGTACATCTACTACACCGGCGCTCTCTCCTTTATTCACTGCGGCCCCTCGTGTGCTGTGTACCGTGTTTTGGAGTACACGTTGCGGCCACCACATAGTACCATTTGTTACTGCTCGAAAACTCGCCACCAACAACTGCCCTCTTTCTCTCTATGGAGCTCCTTTGCAAGCTTTCCGGTGTTACGGTACGAAAGACAACGAAGGCCCAATGTGCGTGCTGCATTCTCGAGTTTCTATCACGTTATTGCATGTCTTTTTCCTATAATCCCCACCCGTTTTTCCATCCGGTCTGGCAGTCCCCATCCCCACGCCACAACGCACAACACAATTGCAAATCGGCTCACACAGCATGTTAACAGATTACGTCGGTAATTCTCTCCCGAAAGCTACCCCGGCGCAGGAGAATTGGAGAAACAAGGGTTTGGAAATGAGGCAAGAGAGGGATAGGACACATTCCTATTCATTAGCATTTATGAGCCCAAAAAACCTTGGTAAGACTAGATACGGAGTGCCGTTAGTTTCCTCTCCCGGCATCCTGGACAGTAGAGCGCCGAAGCAACAACGGATCATCATTTCCAATGTGCTTAAAGTGACCAGTGCCCGTGTGGTGTCCGATGGGAATGGTTGCGGGACGGACGCAAGGGTTTTGGGGCGGCTGGGCGGCCAAAATGGTACTAAAACCTGTACCTAAACAATGTATTTCATCAACAAGGTACACGGCCTGCAGGAAACACGGGACCAGCTACAAACTCGAGAAGCTCTACAACAGCTCACAAGACAACCACGACCTAGTTCCTGGTTTACTGGGGGGTGGATGGGCACTCACGACAATACGGGGGCCAAAACCGTAGAGCCCTGCTGCTCTACAGAAGATCTCGGTACATCCGGTTCGATAAGCCCTTCCTTCGCTTTTCCGGCATTCGTTTAGAGTGGGCAACAGAACACAGCAGGACTCTATTTATCCTTCCAGAATCTACTGTTATGACAATCAAACTGACTCCCCGTGCTCGGGACGTCCTCCCGTCGCTGTTGCGTCCTCCGTTTAATGTGTTCTGCAACATGCCTGCCGCTAGATTGCAGTGTACCTTCGCGATGTGCATTTGCTTGGACGGTATTCAAGCATGCTGAGAAGATGAAACGAGTGGAAAAGAGAGAGAGAGAGAGAGAGAGAGAGAGAGAGATAGAGAGAGAGAGAGAGATAGAACAAATCACAATTTATTTTATAGCCGTCCTTCCTTTACTACGTCCTCGTTGGCTCGAAGATGCCTCGACCATGGGAAAAGTTGGTCACACGGTCCAGCGTCTGCTTACGCTCTAATCCTTGTCAATGAACTAGAGCATGCAGTATTTATTTACAGTGTGCAGTGTGCACAAATCGTATGCACTCTGTTCTACGACCCACCGGGTGTTGCAACCGTGTTGCAGGCTATCGCGACGCCACACTCGTGTCCTCGTTTTATGCGACCTGTTCTTGATGATTCTTGGCAACTCGATGCTGTTGTATTCGATAGGCTGGTTTGTGTTGCTTTGTCCTAGAGTAAAACGCGCCCACGCTGGCCAATCCATTACATCCTCCGAAGCAAATGTCGACCGGCTCGGACTGTCGTGAACACCGGCAAGAAGGCCAACCGTCATTCCAACGTTATAAAACTCCCTTCTCCATAGGAACCGCACCGTCAATTTTGAGGTCCGAAATGAAGGTGCAGCCACGGTGCAGTCGCGAATGAAACGAGATGGTGGTTTTTCTTTCCCCGGCTGAAACAAACAACCCTACACATGGACGAAATTCCATGCTCACTCTTGCTGCTTACTGCCTACGGATAGAGTTGATTGCTTTCGGGTCGTGCGGCTGGGTTGGCGAACTGGGCTGGAATCAGCGCTAGCCGACCCGTACATTGTCCTTGGGCCATTCAAATTCAAAGCCCACCGAAGCTAATGGATTCAAGTCTAATTTAGTCGGTCTTTGTGGCCGGACGATTTGAACGGTACACTGTTCGGTGCGAACCTGCGTTATCAACGTTTTCCACGGCCAGGTTACTCACGAAGCTGCTGTGCGCGTTTTTGTTCCTGTTTGCGTGGATTCGAAGCGCGGATGAGAGTTGAGAATATTGTTTTCACCGAGAACGACTATTTGCTCAGAACGCTTGCTAATTTCAACGCACAGTTTCCACTAATTCGATCTTTTTCTTCTGTTGTTACCATTTGAAATGTGTTTTCCTTTTTTCCCCAATAGGGCTTTACTGCTTATAATGTGTTCTAAGAAAACAAATATTTGCTTTAATACACGCTGCATCTCGGCGCTGTCACAATTTTTAATTAAAAATTGTAATTCTCAGCAGGTGCTTTTGATGTCGGCCACTGTCCACGCGTCTAATGCACGTCCTCGGAAATTTGTGCAAATTGTGTGAGATGTTAAAAGAACCTCCGCGCTTTCTGTTTTGCTTTCTTTGCCACCGTTCCTTCCTGTTTTTTTTTTCGCTGCGGTTCTCATTAGCACTTGCGCGGGCACCCACTTCCCGCTTCTGCTTGTGGGGTGCAAGGTCGGTCTTCGAAAATGTCATCATTAGTGCAACGGCAACTTATTAACGACCTTCTCGCTTGCGCCCGGCACGAGCTTGAGGCACACTTCAAACGAACTGTAGCGCTCTCGGGGTTCGCTTATTATTGAGCAAATTGTTTTTGATTGATCTTGCTTCCGGTCGCGGCGGAACGGAGGAGCAATGGGTCGCGGGGCTGCTTTTTGTGATTAAGTTTTACTTTTCTCGATACTCGATAATTACATCCGTCTCAGTGGAGGCGAGATTTATTTTCCCCGTATGCTATACTCCACAGTTTGCGATGAACAGAGTTTTTTTTTACTGTTCCTATTTATTTTCGTTTCTACTGTTGTTTGTGTTTCATAATTTGCTGAAATTGGAAATGCATACAACGGCTATAATAATTGCCAAGAACGCTAAGAAAAGCCACCCGTTGAACTGTGAAATGTCTCACCTTTGACTTTTATAATATCCAATTCCCTCTCCAGGAATAGCACCCGATGTGCGAAAAGGCAACCGAACACCGTACCGCACGGGAGCTGGCAATCCTGTCAGGGATGCTATATATGCAAAGCAGCTTTTGTGCTGGCTTCAGCACCAATTGAAAGTGAACCCTGTTTAAAGGCATCAGTGGGTAAATCGTTGAAACCACTTCTGTCCCAGGTGCAGCAGCATGAAACATTAAACCATCATCAGGTCCGCTGAGTCTGTTTTTTTATGACATTTTGTGCACGTTTGTATGTGTGTGTGTGTGTTTTTTTTTTGTTTCTGTTTTCTTTGTTCTGGTGCACCCCGTGATGCACTTGATGAGTCTTGTTACAGCACGGTTGCAGCTGCAATGCCGCACGAGATGATGTTTCAATGAGCGGTCTCCACCCCGAACTGTCTCTGCTTCGGGCGTGTCATTTCGAGACAAGAGGTTTGTTTTCGTTTGCCGTGCCTTTCACGCGTTCGCTTGTCCAAATTTGGAAGTAGCTTACATGGCACCGATGGCGTGAAAGGTAAAGGACCTTACCGGAGTGGCCTTTCCCAGTATTAGCAAAACATACAGCTTCATCTTTCAACCAGTGTAATTGTTTGGTGATTGCAAATGCACGATTACGAGGCTTTTTGTTATGTTTGTTGTTGTTGGATATTAAATGTATTTCAAATTCATTTACTGAAACAAGGTGAAACAATTCTCTTGTTAAGCATAACTTAGGCTCCATGTAGCAGTATACAATAAACAAAATTCTTTTAGAAAGCATTATGCTTTATTTTTTATTACGTAATTTCTAATAGGTAGCAAATTAGCTTTTTATTGCGAAACCATTACGTTTTCTTAAAATTGGGATACATAATAGGAGCAATAAATTATTATATGATATATCAATAGAAAGATGTAAAAGCATTACATATTTGCCATAAACGCAAAAAAAAACTATACCCATCAAATTCAACAAAACTGGCGTAGCAAATGTTCGATAAACCTCAATTATAGAAATTATTTTTATTTCAAAAGTATCATTTGTTGCTCATTGTACCCGCACCACTACTACTAAACTACTAAAAACCGAATGAACATTCTCAAAACATCAGAACATGGTGAAGATCAGGAACTGTCACGCTAATCGAGAAGTACTTATCCGTAATCTTAAAGCTTGATTTCCCCCAAAAATCCTATACGGCATAGAAAAAGCGTCCAAATATACCAAAATAAATTCATCATTGCTTTTTTCCATACTAATTTAAGGCATTCTTTCGGTTCCTTTAAAACCAATTCTATTCCATCGCTGATCTTTGTGTACAGTGAGCAGCTTCCTTTTTTACAAATCCTAACACACAGATAAGTCACAGCTGATTCTATCTTATGAATAGAATATCGATAAAATACACATGCTCCATTAGACTCTCGGACTATTCCAGCATCTTCTCAGTAGAAGCGCTTGACATTATTATAGCAACAGAAAAAGCAACAATTTCTACCAAACCTAACGTTATTTTTACCATGTATTTGAGCCTTTTCAGAATAATTTTAATTTTGCTCATGTTTGCACTTAATTTGAACTTAACGAGTACCCGCACAACAAATTTGCTCATCCAGTGTATAATGCCAAGCCAAAACTTTAGCAATCAAACAGGATAATGAAGCATTTTCGTTCATCAGCAGCTTTGCGCTTATCGCGATTCCGAACGGTAGTAAGCACGTTTGTCAACGCGGAAGCAACAACGGTTCGTCGCGATCGTCACGTGCTGCGTCCAGCGTTTGACAAATGTCGTCAAATAGTCAACCGGGTGGTACCGAAGCGCCCATTTTCTCCCCATCCTCCCGCGGTGACCTTCGTGCCACGGTGCGCCTCCACCTCGGCTTCGACACCAAAACGCAGCGCAGCGCCGCTGGGGCCGCAAAAGATCGGAAGTGCGATAAGTCGTTCGAGTGGTGGTTTTGCCTCGCGGTCGCTTCCGGCCATGAAGAGTGCTACCGCGAAGCACAGTTGCATAATTAATGCATCCGGCTTCTCATCTGTACACCTCCACGCCTCTCTGCCTCTCTCCTTCCCCTCGGTCCGTGCACGGTTAGCGCAATTGCACCCGCAATGGCTCGACATTGTAAACTGCCTGAGTTTGTTGCCTTGCTCCTGCCCTGCCCGATCCAATGAACGCGCCCGGATAACGACCGTACCATGCTGGCGGAAAATGTTGACGTGGTGCTCTTTTGTGTGTGCTGCGATGCCGGGGGGAAAAAGTCGCAACATCGACCCCTTGGCTAGCACGGTTTTCCCCGTGACGCGGGCACGCACGAGGCGCCGAAGTGGAAGAGGTAAAACAACAGCTCGTGCCGCGTTACCCCACCGCGGTCGGGCACGCTCGATAAGTGAAATGATACACTATTAGCAAGCATTAAGGGCCGCAGAGTATCGTTGCCATTCGCCCTGCTGGCAGCCAAATGAATGGGGGAATGGGATTGATGTGTTTACAAGCGATCCTTCCACCCAGTTCCCATTTGCTTTCCTCTCCTGCCGTTAGAATGGTTGGAAAAATGCTCTTGAACTCTGGAGCGCTGCGCACGGGAAAGGTTCGCGGTGCCTCCGGTCATCGTCAGCCAATCGTTACGCCAGTGACCCGTGGATTCGTGGATTATTTGTACGCGCCCGGTTATTGATAGGGCGGCGGGAATACAATTCTCCCGTATTGGCACACCCCGAGGCTGTTATCGGGTGAAATTGTTGAAGGATATCAGCACTCCATTATTCAAAGCTTTATGGCAGCTTTATGCGTACCGCTCGACAGTGGTTTTGTTTCGCAAAGAGAACCAAACAAATTAACACTCCACCACTGCCACGGATGGACAATTTACGATGGGAAACTTTTGACTACACGCATTGGCGGGCCAGAAAAAAAAATCGTATTGTAAGATTATTGGGATTATAGGTTTCTAGTGACAGTAGGGTATTGGATGAAATTTCTTTCTTGAGCTTTTGG
>KI920712.1:7227-21362 GCA_000473525.2 Anopheles melas | reverse complement strand
TTTTTAGCGAAGTCCGTTCTGTGAGAACCGCACCTAGGCAACAATAACCCAAACAGCGCACAAAAACCGCCATTATAACCGCCCAGGAAATTATTTTCCACAAACGCGGACACAAACACACACACACACACACACACACACATTGGCGGAAATATTATACCCAGTTGAAAGAAGCCGGCAACATCGACTTCCGAGCGACCGGGTTACAGGCCCTCATTCCTTCGCCTCAAGCGCGAGAATGAAAACCGTTGTCGAACAGAAGGCGATGTTGAAAAGTTTCCTGATACGCTGCCAAACCAAAACCACCCGTTAAGGACCCGTCTGCCGTTTTTGAGCTCGTTTTAAGGCCATTGTAAGCGAAGGGACAAAACGTAGACCAGGATGGTGAGGGTTGGCTGCGGCATATATGCGAGACAATCTTGGGTGATTTCTTATCAGCCAACCAGCCAGCGTCGCAGGTGGATCATGCAGATGCACGCGGAATGGAATGGAAAAGTTGGAGTTCTTCTTTCCTCACCACAGGTCCACGCAGTGTCACCCTCCAGCACGATTGCGAAGTAAATGTCATACACAATCAGGTGTCAGGTATCGGCACTGCGGATGGTGCCGTACCCGGCTCCGTATGCACTACACGATCGATAATCAAGCATAGAGATCTAAGGTTTCTGTCTTGCTGCCGGCGAGTGTTGCTGACAGAGCTGCCGATATCAGCAAGACCTCCTGTTGGAGAGTCAAAGCTGGGGAGTGCTGCACCAAAATCAATTTTGTAAACATGTCAAGTTGGCCGCTCCAACGTCTCCCGGGCTTGGCTTCCCCTCAGTTCACAGTCAACTTCGTCTGCAGCACACACACACGTACTAGTGCAAGTTGCTCAATGGTATAGTTTCATGGCTGTGTACTTGTATTTCCCATACAACCTCTCTCTTTCCCTTTCCCGTTCGACCAGTGGACCACGTCTCGTAATAGAAATTAATGTCAGAATTTGATGTCATGTACACCGGGCGTTGCTTGCGTTCATATCTACCACCCCTGCTCCTCCGAAACATACTCCAGAGAAGGGGGAGATACGGATGGGTGTCGGTGGTTCTGTTTTATGTGTACTTTTCCTTTCGCTCTGTCTTTCCTACCCATGGAGCACTGCGGGCACGGTCCCAGTACGGTCCCACAGTTTGCTGCGCTACGTTCGTTTTGCACGCTTCCGGTCGAATGTGTTGTGGGGACCACTGTGTCATCATAATTGTATAAACAACGATGCATAATGCACGCGTGACACACACACACACACACACACACACACACACATACAATCCCTTCTCCCTTCTTTTGTCCACTTTACATTCAAACCTCGGTCTTGACTTTCCATGCGAAAGGTATCGATGGTGCTTGAGCGTTCTCCGTCAGGTGTCGTCCTACTGTCCTGCTGGCAAGCGCATCAGACTCTCTCGATAGTGCTGTAGACACGATGATTTGCTCCTCATCCGTGATGCATCCGAGAGCCAGGCTTTGAGTGTTGAGGGAAGTTTTACCACCCCACACACACACGCTATCTGGTTGTGCGGTTGTGGATAGCAAAAGGTCCGACGGACCAGCGCTTTGAAGTGTGCTCGGAGCGCTTATATGGGGCGACGGAGACACCACCCGGTAACGATGATGCAATTTTAAGTTTTGTTTATCATTATTGTTATTATCAGTGTTATTATTACATAAGTGGTACGTATACATAATTGAGCAGAATTTGTCGTATCCGAAGGTGTGTGTGTATGTCTGACTTCCTGAGCCCGGATGTTTTAGGTCCAGTTTATCACAAGCGTTCAGCAAGGGATAGCTTCTCACACCGTATCGAGAGTTTTCTGTAGTGTTTGTTTCGAACTTTGGAAAGGCACTAAACAATAGACTATCCACCTGGTCCCCTTTGGAAATGCTGGAAATACAAAATGGTCCCAACAACATCTAGTGTCATACATTCAACGACCTCTCTCCAGCAAGGTGATGCTAAAGAGCCTGGTGTGTATAGATGTGTTTGCGGTGTTTCTGTTTATGCGCTTATGCTGCTACAAAATGGCTCTCACGAAAGGACCCAACCAGCAGTGTGTGCTTAGTGAAAGTTTTACATTGCCATCATCACTCTTTCGCGCTCCAAACTCCTTTATTGCAACGACTAGGAATGGTGTGTTTGTGTGTTTTTACAACACAGGAAGTTACAATGCCGTAAAATGAAACGAATGTATTTCGCTAACGAACTGCTAATGAGCGTGTTCCGGTGAGGTATTAGGTTCCCAGCTGGCGGACCGTAGATCAAAAATGCTCTTTTAACCAGCAGAACTGTCCTACATGGACTGAGGCTGCCAGACTGTGACTAGTAGCGTATAATTATCGTTAGCACTGAGTATCGCATCACATGGCCAGAAAGACATGGGTGAGGTTACTTACACTCCCTGCAATTAGCATGCTATTAGAAGTTATGCGTTGTGTATACAATACACATTTTGAAATGTAAGTGAATCGAGATTGAATTAGTTTTGTGTTATGTAGATGGTTACTTTATTGGAGCTTCCTGTTATGGGCACCACCTTAACGGAACGACGATTGCAACATTAAATCGTTATCACTACTACTACCCTCAGCTTCTGTCGATTTTGAACTTGCTGATACTCTAGCACAATCTCATATTCCGGGGTGCAGCACTTCCAATGCGACAACGTTTACCTTCTGCTCTCCGCACTCTAAGCGTCGCCGCTCCGGTTGCAGGTTAACTTTTTTCGATTACCGTCGCACCACAAGTGTGCAAACAAAATGAGCCAAGCAGCCTACTGGTGCGCAGGAGCTCCAGCGAGCTGAGGAAGCAATATAATTCCCCGTGCGAAAAGTTTACTTTTTCGTTTAGTTCGAGTTCCTCGCCGGTTGCGGAGGCAGCGAGAAGTGCACTGCAGCATTTCGACGGGTAGGTTTTGACCTGTTACAAATTCATCGTCCGTGTACGGCAGGGAAAGGACGCTCAAAGATCGCCGGAACCTCGGAAATTTCGGTCTGAGGACTAGAGTTCGAGTAGAGAAAAAACCCTCGAACGGCAACCTAACGATTAACAAATTATGCATAACCGCTACCATTGCCACCATGTGTCGGCAGAAGGGTGTTTTGTACTCTCTTTCCTTTGGATTATTCCAAAATTGCGTTTTTTTTTACATCGTTTTGAGTTTTTGGTGGTTTATGAAATTTTGAAGCTCTACATTGACCTAAGGTGAATGGATTTTGGGATGGGGACAATTCTGCGTTATGGTTGTATGTGCGTGTTTTTTGTTCATTTTTTTTTTGAAAATCCTATACTCTCCTCACAAAATACATTTTAGACTTTTTCCCTACAAACGACCTGGTTTTTGTTTGGCAAAATTTCACCGCAGTGGAAGTTGAACTGAAAGCCATTTCGTACAGTTGTCACCGCGTCGGAGCTGCCGGAATCGGTGCGCCGGCCGGGTATTCGGGCAAACAGGTTGACATTACCGCCACCTGGGATGGGCTGCTCAGGTGCTTGATTGAAGTAGTGGTAAAAAGCGCGCAACTTTCATGAATGGTGGTGTTGTATTTTTTTTGTCTTTTTGTTTGGCCTCCTGTAATCTGGAACACTTTCCACTGCAGACGGCCTCCTCCGATGGGACTTAATTTACAAAGTTTCATAAATATTGTTAAAAGTTTATGAGGTTTGAAAACCTCACCGCCACCGGAACCAAACACTGTGCACGGGAAAGGTGTGGATTTGGGGACATGGCTTCCGCTTTGTGTATGATGGAGGGCGCTTCGTCTTTTGGCAGCAACTGAAGATCCTTGCCCAGGCATGGTATACAAAGAGGAAAAACTTTACCATTTACGTCAGCGTAGATCCCGGCGAAAGAGAGGAGGAAAGGGAGACATGAGGTGTGTGTGTGTGTGTGTGTGAGTGTCGCGCCTGGTTGCTTACGATAGACACAGTGAAGTCCCCCCTCCCCTCTGGTCGAGTCTAGCGTCCTACGAAGCGTAGCCCCAGAATACCGGACGAATGTTTCGCGATGGTTGGCAGTCTTTAAAGGGTTACAGCCCGCTAGCGGTGGCGCGTAGGTTGAACTACACGCCATTTTCCAATGGGCAGCATCTGGTTTTACGGCTGTCAGTGCAAGATATCAATTCCCGGGTTCTTGGTTGTCTGTTTGTTCTGTGGGATTTTCAAAAGGCACAAATTGGTTTTCGGAAACTTCCGACTTCTGAAGCAAAGTTCGGCAGACGCACAAGTTGCAAAGTATGAATGATGTTTCAATCGAAACATAGCAGCTATTTGGTTTGTGCTTTGTTTCATAATTGGTTTTGTTACGTTAAAGTTTCCCAAGATTAAGGCAACGGCTATTTTGGAAGGGAAAGAATGAATCACTCATTCGAAAGCAGTTAAATAGAGATCTCTCTAAGATGAGCTTTCCTTAAATCAGTTAATTTTCAAGGAGGAAACTTATACATTTATTTTATCTGCTCATTTTCTATGATGAATTATGGACATCGTAACATTTGTCAAAATATTGATATGAAAAATAGATGCAAAAGAGCTTAGCAATATTAATGAGGAGATCAAGTAGATTTGAAGAGATTTGAGATTTTGAAATCTAGTAGATTTAAAATTCGAGATATAAATGATCATTCAAAAAGGATCTTGCCAAAAACTTTTCGAAGCTAAAACGAAAGAAGTCCTCTCCGAAACGATGATGTGTTTCGATGACTGTTGTTTTTTGGAACAAGCGTAAAGGTCTTTTTTACAGTAACAACATGAATAGAGAACAACATCAATCACATTTCCCCAATGTCCAACATTTCACAAGATGATGAAGATGAAAAACTGATTGATTTTCCAGCGTAACAACCTTTGAAGAATGCGGACATAAGGTTTGAGTCCAAAAATTGTTTTAATTTAGGGAAACACCCTCTGCAAACATTTCACAAAATAAAACAATCCTTTATGGAGCATAACCAGGTGACCCTTTGTGTAAATCCCTACAAACAACATCCTACACCCAATTCTGCAACGATCAATAATCGGCTTTACCCAGCAGAGTGAACGAAAGCGAAGGAGGGAGAAAGAGGGCGCAAACGAAGCTTCGTTGCATTTTTTGCTTTAGTTTTATTTTTCCTTTACTCCGATTGTGTGTGACCTGTGCGATGTGTGTGCGTCCTCAGCGGAAAGCTTGGATGGTGGTAATAGGATTACAACGACTCCATCTCCCTCTCGGAAGCCAGGTGCTATCGATAATTCCCTCTTATTCGGGGTTGGCGCATGGCGTTCCTGCACGTGTGTGTGTGTGTGTAGGAGCGCCACAGAAGGGATTTTCGATGATTGGCGACGCAACCCACTGTCGAGAGTTTGATTTATGCGTCCACCGTATTGGGACCAAGGTGAGACAAGATCGAGATATTACCGTAGGAAGAAGTGTTTTATTAAGTGGCGTAAGCTGCGATCATGCGTGTAGTTTCTTGCGTACCGCCGGACCTGCGTTGGGAAGATGTAGTTGCTGTGTGGTCTTGCTTGTTATGTCCCATTCCCGCAAGCCCGAGTGTGTTAACGCTTGTTAACGAAGTATAAAAAAACACACAAAAACCGGCTCTAGTTTCCAGGAAGTTAGACCATGGCTGAGATATTCGAGAACACTATATACCGTAGCCACTTACTAAGCTGTCCGATTAGCACCATATTTGGTTGACATTTGTTAGTTCCTCCTTCCAGCGCCTGAAGTGTGTATCATATTTCTTCTCTTCTTTTCGTTGCAGGTACGTGAGTCGGAGCTTTAAATCGGTTAACGTGTGTGCGGTAAGGGTTAAGCATTTTGGCAACTCAATTTCAAGAAGGGACCGAACGAACGATCGTATGGTGATGGGACCATTAGTCAGCGTCAGCGACCCTGTCACAGCCAATTAGATGTGAGTGCGTGCGCTCCCCGGCAAACGTGGAGATGATATGTTCCCGGGACAAACCAACGCTCCCGAAATGACTTTCCACAACCCGTTCGGGGTTTGGTGCGGATGTAGATGCCCTACGGTTGGGCAAAGTTTTTGCCTGCTGCTTGTTTTGTACAACTTTTCGTCGTGTAATTAAACTTCATTATTTATTTGCCCAACGAGACTGGAACCTACTAGGAGATGGTTGGGTGGGCCGGTTCTATCAGCTCGTTGGGCAAACAGTCCAAACTTCTTTTCGGGGCTTCTTCACTGGAGATGGTGTATGGTGTGGTTTTGTGGTTTAAAGAGCTTTGGAGATTGCTTTGCCGAAAGCAATATCTCACGGGAAGTTTTTCGGTGAACTTCCGGCTGCGCCAGGGGAAGGTGTCCGCAGCACGTTTTGTCGATCTCCATCGCGGTGAGGCACATCCTAGAGCTAGATGTACAATATACTCCCAGCAAGATGTGTGATGGAGTACATATGGAGCACTAGGTTAGTGGGCGTGTGCCCTTAGCTCTTGTTCCATCTGGTCCTTCAGGCTTCAGAAATCCCGCTACGGCGGTTCGTTGGAGAATTTGTGTGCTGGCCTCAGCGTCCCAAGCATTGTTGTAAAGTTTTGGAGGACCACACCAAACTTTTGACATAAGTAAACAAATTTTACCCATAGCGGCGGCATGAAGTAAAATGGTCCCACAAGGGATCAGAGTTAGGTGTGACTCCACAGGCACATGTAGGAATTTATAAACACCAATTTTTGATACATTTTGCCTTGAAGGTTTGATATCACTGTACAGGATCATTAAAACGTCCCTTTGGAGTAAAAATTACACGCACAAAAAACCTGTAGACCCTTTTTGGGAATAGTTTCCCAGGGAGTTGTACGGCCATAGTTTACACTGCTCGTTAGCTGCATACATATATAAAGGGCCGTGGTTTCATATCATCCGTTATGGGAAGAAATAAAAACCTCCCACCTTTTTTTCAGCTGCTCATTTGCAAGTGCTGATGGTGGAAGTTTGCTCGGAACAATTTATTTACTCCCCAAAGAACCGCTCGGGGTTCGTTGGCCGCTTGTCGACGCAACCACAATAAACTACGCCCGGTATCCAATGTTTTGGGCCGGTTGTTAAGACCTACCGAGCTAGAGGGGGAAACTCTTAGGGGAAGTTTTAGCGGTTTGATGCTGCAACGGGTAAGATGCTGCCCAGTTAGTGCATGCGTCCAGCATTGTCGTCCGATCGTAGCCGTCGGAAGTGGCCATAGAGAAAGGGGCACTAGAATATCTCATCGTTTTCGAAGCGTTTCTTTTGCCCCATTTCTCTACCTCTCAGGAGCTTTGTTGTGGGCTTGTTTTGTATGTGTGTGTATGAAGTGCTGGACGTACAACTCCCATAGTGTGAGCGGGTGTCTTCAGCTTTTTGCGCAGAAAGCCACAAATTATGTTAACTAACAATGTTCTTCCATTACCATAAATTGTTTCCTCGGGCACAGTCGGGCCCATAACACAAAATGGAGGCCCGGCAAACGAGCTCGTCCAACACACTGTACGCCCCGTTGTACAAGAGTTCGTGGCTTTCTGGGGTGTGGTCGGCAGCTGTAAGAAGCCTCTGGTACAAAATTTCCTCTCCAACACGGCGTTACGGTGTGCTGTTTTGGTCGAGGAAACCATACCGTAGGACGTTATTGTAGAACAATTGGTTCCGCCGGGTGGAATCCAACCATATCGGGTGGACCGATACCTTGCAATTGGTTCCGGTTCGAAGGACCAAGCAACCTTGTTGTTGTTGTTGTTGTTGTTGTTAATAAATAAGAAAAGAACAACACACGAAAAACTAAGCAAGAATGTAAAAGAGCAAACAAAATCCGCGTGAATGAGAATGGGGGGGATTTAGTTGGAAAATTTATAACTCTCAGCAGAGTGGCCCAGCACCGTTTGGTAAGATGAGCACCCTGTACCGAGCAAATTGTCAAGTGGGAACATCCCGTCCCCTCACCCACCCTTGGTGGTGGGCCCTCCTAGGTCATTATTTACTGGTTTATGTAATCTCTCATCGTGTTGCCGCGGGTAGTGGAGGTGCTTGAAATGAGGGTAAAATTGAAAGTAAAAGATTGCCAACGTTTTCCGCGGTCCGGATTTCTTACTTGCTTGCTTGTCTACTTGTTCCGGATTGTTGCTGTCAGCGATCGATATCGTAAATAAAGCTTGATTGTTCCTTGCTTTGTTACCGATTACCGCGAAAGGGATTTTGTATGGGATGTTTTATGGCGTGTTGTTGCTTTAAGTTGTTAATGTTTGTGTATACTGTGGTGTGATAATGTGTCAACTGGCGGATTAGTGTTGAACTTATCAGAATAAATTAATAGAAATATTTTATCATAAAAAAATAATCATGAAAACAACAGAATACACACATTGTTTTTGAGTAATATCGATCAGCTTTGGGATTAAACTCTATAATTGTTTCTGTGATGATTTTTTTTGTCAAAATCCTCTGAAGTTACAAGTTTCTGGAGGACACTCAGATAACTTAATCCTTTGATGATCCTTTTTAATCGATTTATTTTTGTGAGTATTTTACATTTCAATGAAGTTGACGGCGTTTCTGAACAGTTTGTATTATCAAACTGTCCATAAAGTAAATTTAAAATAAAAATTAGCAGGAATGATCATAAAGTATTAAGTTATTTTTTTTAGGTTTTAAAATTTTGAGAATATATTGTACTAGCTTATGAACTGAGTTTCATACTTTCCCAAGCGGCAATTTGTTTACTTTGTCTTCTACATTGGAATTGTTCCAAAAGATCACATGTACCCTGCGACAATCTTGCTTGGTCACAAAAATAATTCTCTACAAGCTTTTAAGCTTTTACATCTCTATCGTACAGCATTAGTATTAAATTATTCGTCGCTCTGCAACAATCCGTCCAATATCCATTACGAGTATCATAGAACTTCAAACGAAAATAGCAAGAACAGAAACGGACAGCATATCGCTCTTTCTATCGGTCACACTGTGCTAAACAGCTGATGTACTACTTCCTCTTCAGTGCCCAAAATGCCCGGCAGCAGATCAACAACTCATCGTAACCAGTGCTTGGACTTTGCCAATGGACCATCACCCTGCCACCAAAATCCCATGGTCGCTCCAAAAAGCCACAAGCTCAAATGCTGTGATAATTTGTATGTTAAGTAATGAGGGTCTTTGCCTTTATCTGTCGGTCACCAGCCAAACCACAAGCCAAGAAAGTACTGATGGGCGAGTAGAATGTTTCGCCAGCTTTGTGAAGCGTTTGTATGGTGAGATTTGAGGCTGCCAACTCGGACTGGACTACTGATGCTACAAAGTGCACTCTCGCATTAATAGTAATGTGCTGATCATTTTGGACAGCTTCAGGCTCTGCCATTATGAAAAGAGCAAAAGGGTAACTTTGGTGGAATTAAAGAAATTGTAAAAAAAAATCACCAAATAGTTGTAGTATTAACCACATGCCCAGTTACAAAAATACAACTGATCTGCTCGTGAGCCACCTCGTGTACTCAGTTTGACTCTTTACCTTTCGCTGCATTTCCCTCCTTTCCCTTTTGTGCAGTGGCATTAATCACACTCACACTGCCCTTTACACAGCCGTGCCTGTCCCACCGCAAACACGGTTTCACACTTTCCGTTTTATGTTTGCACGATAATTTAACAAGCCCTGCGCCGCGCGTCTCTTTGCCTTTCATACTTTCGCGTAATTACTGTGCTCACCTACTGGCATTCACTTTCAGGCCGGCACCCCAAAAACTCGAAGCGCATGAAGCGCATCGGCACAAAACGAGCAGCATCGTTGTTTTCGGTCGGGACTCGAAAAATGGGAAAACATAACTAATTTTCATAAATCCGTCGCCTTTCCGCATCACCTCTAATGAACCGGGATGGGCGAGAGGGTCCGATTAGTGTTGCCGTTGTCACCCTGCAGCTAATAAACAACTGCCCCTCATGTTCAGTGGCTTTTTTTTTGTGTATTGCTACCGGCCTCACCGTGTCGAACAAAGAGAGTACCGTTTTGGTGCCGTGACCAGGACGCGAACCGAAAAGACAACCAACCAACCGCGCTGATTGAGAAAGCCGCCCTCTGGGAGCTCGCGGCGTGTGTGCATGCGGCTTCATTGCTTGGCTACCTCGAAAAAACAGCAACCAGTGGGACCACCACCTGTAAGACAGTGTATAAGATACGGTGGTTTGAGTTTTAGCACCGCGGTGCACTGCATGATCCTAGACCGGCGGTACCATTTAAGGTGGCCGAGGTTGTTGTTTTGTTTGGTCTGTTTTTAAAGAACCAAAGTCGTTCGGATGAAACTCCCTCGAACACGTTGTAAATAAAATAAAAAGTGGGAAGGTGGGGCGAGTTAGCTTGCTATAACTAACTGTAAAGATCTTATCTGCTGCAGGCACCGGAGTATTGAGCACCTGAAGTTTGAGGCACCTGAGGGAGTTTTTGTGCAACCACCACCGCCACTGCCGGGCGGGGCCCTATCGCGAATCGGAGTCGATGAGATCAACACTTTCCTTTCGGTCATACCGGTCTGGTCGGTTTTGGGGCTGCCACCAACGTTGCGCTGTGTGTCATGCCGGCGAAGGCCAACGACTCGCCTGGGACGTGAGTTTGTTCCACCATCGTTCAGCTGGGTGAGCGGGGTTTTGGGTGCAAATTGCCACTTGCCTCGCCGGGCTGGCGAACAGCTTGTACCCGTTTATTGAATGAGGTTTGCCGTTGGATCGAAATCGGCAAGGTGTCGAATGCAGACGTTGATCGTATGTGAGAATTTGCATACTTGCGCACCCCTAGTGTCCGCATTGTATGTCTGTAAGTGTACGGTTCGCGAGGAGCTCTCCCGGCTGCAGATATTTGTGGCAGCAAAACCTTTAATCCGAGCAACTCAGAAGAAGGAATTATTCCACCGGTTCGCTCTTAGGGCACCGTTTTGGTCCTGGGCTGCAGAAGATACACTTTCCGATTATCATTAAGATTGTGTGTGTGTGTTTAGGGATGATGGTGACGATAATAATGTTTGCACAATTAGCTGCGATTGCAGTTTGCAGGCAACAGCGTCACGCGCGCGCGATGCTTTGTTTGCGGTTAGCATCATTATATTGGCGTTTGGCATTGTTGGACGAGCATTCCGATGCTATCGGAGGTATAATGAGCCGCGACAAAAGCGATAAGCTGATGGGGTAAAACCTGGGTAGGGGTTTACGGGGGAGCAGCAGCAAGGCGTGACGGTGTGGATGCGATAGTGAGAATCTAGCTGAGAGCATGTAAATTATTACAAACGATCGAAGTCAATGTTTGAAATTCTCTTAATCGTTTAGTATTTAATTATTTAAGTTTAATTGTATAACAACGATGAGTTATCTTGTCGTTGGCAGCTTAACACTTTAAGCGCCGTGTCATATAAATTCGTATGACGGTTTTGCTCACCGTTCGGCTTTGCATCTGCCGCTCAGATATTCTATTGAGAACGAATGAGGTAGGAAAGAGAGAACGAGAACGACATGTGCTACGCCGCTTATTGCAATGAAACAAAAGAGCGATAACAATGACACGAGAAACTGTCGCTCTCATCGCCATCATCTTGCCATGCGCTACGTGCTCACTCAAAAACTGTGACGTCAGGCCGGCGGCTAAAGTGTAAAATGCATATAAAGATGATATTTAATAATTAAATCTTTTAATTCATCATGCAATTTCATTAGCGATTTTAAAAATAATTCTAAGAAAAAAGGGAAAAATGTCTCATCTTATTATTTAAACCTTCGTTGAAATGTGTTTGTATCCGTTTTGAACATCACAAGCAGTGCTGCAAAATGTCACTGACATAGTAATGACAAATTCCGGCTGAAATATTTCATGTCAGTGTCACGAGCTCTACTGTGATGATCAGAGGCGAGCCTAAAATAGTTGGTGCGACCATCACATGCTTGGTGACATTGTGTGCAACCAACTCTTGGTCAGCCATTTGGTCGCAACATTTTCAGTCGATGATCATCGCGATAGTCATGGGAGATATGCGGTGATTGCGAGTGGTTCCAAGAAACAAAATGTGCATCGGCATGTCATGACGCACTTTCATTGAGTATCAGCAATGAGCATCAAGCTACCACGGATACGTTCATTGTTTTCGTTGGTAAACATCTAGTGATTCTCATGACATTTTGCAACACTGATCACAAGTATGTTTATTCAAAACCACACAATTAATTCCATAGCCAAGAGTAATTTCAAACACGAACTAAATCTTAATCTGAATAATTTTATTTTAACACTATAGATGGGATCTATTCTATGCTATGTATTGAGGTTAATAAAGTGATTTTACAGTTTTCTGACCCTTGATCCTGAATGCAACGACCCTGCATGGAAAGGTTTATTGATGTATTCGAGTATAGAGGGCTATACCATGCTTAGTAATAGGGCTTTTATTACTTTAATCCGCTATCACAATTACAACAAATATTACAAGCAGTACATGCAAAGACATTTTTTTATTGCTCATAAAATATGTTGTAGTAAATTGGACACGATTTGTAACGGTTATTTGTTGGTTGCTTTTAATTACTAATTGTACCTCAATACCGGTTCAACTTATCTGCATTTAATCAATGCTTCCACTGTGCTGTGTTAGCAACTACAATTACGCCACACCAAATTATTACGCCGAGTGCATCGCGATCACGATGATAACATCTACCTTCAACCAGACACTGCGTGTTTGGGTGGTGTACAATCATTAACACCTATTGCACAACCGCAACCGATCGTTGACCGAGGCTTCACGCGCTTACCCCAACGCTTCGGGCAATGGTGCGGGCAACCAGCTCACACCAATCGTCCGAGAGCGAGGTAGAAAATGAAAGACTGCCCTCAAGATTTAAACACTTTAACCTAACCCGCATCCATGGCCGGCAGCATCGATTGCTACGGGGTTTGAATGAAATCATAAGGCGAAGTAGGAAAAAAAAACAACAACTCCATGGGCTTATTAACTGCCCACCAGCACCGATCGCAGGCTGCGCATTTTGAATTTGGCGTTCAGCTTCGAGCGGATCCAATTAAAACCTCTCCGATCACACGGAGTGGATCGCCGCTATCGATCGTGGGTTGGTTGCCTTCCTACGAACGATGGATGGTGAAAATTATTCACACCCATGTGTCGTTTTTATAAGAGCTCCGTCTACGCACTCGCAATCAAAGCCCCGGTTGACCCGCGTGTGCAGTATGTCATTTCGCTCTCTATGCAGCTAAACCCGTGTAACACATCGTCTGCACTTAATCGCGTACCCGCTGATGACGGTGCGTGCGCCGAATTCGGTGGCAATCACTGGTGAAAGTGTTGCTTAATCCTTACCTTTCCCGCGGAGGAGGTGTGCTGTTTTGGAAGTGTTATCTTTTCTTTCGCTCAGCCTGTCCTGCCACGGTTGTCGTGTGAATCAAAGCTAAGTGACCATCATTTATGGTGCATGCTGGCTCGTTTTGGTGTGTGGTAGTGATTGTTTGCTGCTCTCGGCTGATTTGGAGATAATGAAGCGTGACCTGAAACGAAAAGGCACGCTAAATAAAATCTTTGTTTTTGTGCCTGTTTTGATGGCGAGGATTGGTGCCTTTTTCGGCACTCATCTGGGAAGGTGTGTGAAAATAATATAAATGATGATTTAACACAGCTGAGATCATTGTGTTATTTAACTTGGTGACCATTGACGGTTGAGATAAATATTAAATCACAGGACTTTAATACGACAACACCGTGAGAAATTGATCATAGGATCGTGAGTCATTTACTTAAGATAGTTTTGTTCAAGTTTTATATGATATTTAGTAGAAGTAAAATAAATAATAACCATATAATTCAAAAAAATAAATTATAATCAATGAAAAGCATGGTTATCTTCAAAGTAAGGATTGAAGATAAACATTTTTACTGAATAAGAAATAAATTACAAATAACATAACCTGTATCAAATGGCCTATGATAAAGTAATTAATTATTTAAAGTGATATCTTTCACTTTGATGGCAAACAGTTTTTTTTTCTATTTATCAAATAAATCCAGAATGAAAGGAAATACGTCAGAAATCTAAACCCAGTATAATTAAAGGAAATAATTAGATTCATACAAGACACAAAAATCTCCCTTTAATGGAAAAAA
>AXCO02005438.1:0-15599 GCA_000473525.2 Anopheles melas | reverse complement strand
GTGCGTGTGTGCCTGTTTTGGCGCGCACTTCTAATACCGTTGTTAACAAGCACTCAAGCAGCGAGCGTCTTCTGCATACCGCAACAACTCCCTAGCGATGCCAAAACCACTCGGTCCCCGGACCCGGTCGTTATGATTTTCATCTTTTTGCAGCAAAAATTTTCATACGCAAAAATCGGCAAAAACCCCTGACCGTGTTCTCACGCGCGCTTGTCAACGGTTTTGATTAGGGGCAGCAGCTACGCGAAACGTGTGTACGACACGGTCGATTTTAATTACGCACCGGTGGGTTGGGCCCTTGCTTTGGGGTCCGAGACTTTGCACAAATCCCGCACTTCAAATGGCAGCAAAACCGGAAGCGGCGGCATGTTGATTGCACTGTAAAATGAGACGATTTTTGCGGTGACCAGTGAAAGTTGCCGCGTTTGTTGATGACGTGTGAACGCATCAGTGTAATCATCGCCTGGGAAGAGGAAAAAAAACAACACTTTAAGCGACGAGTAGTAACGGTTGCGGCAACGAAAGGGCCCCCTGCAAACGGGGCAGAGGAAGAACATGTCCAGAAAATGAGTTGAATTGTGCTGGAATTCAACAAACTGTCCATCATCGATGTGTTAAAGGCGTGAGAAGTGGCGATATCGTTCTAATTAGCAATGAATGTGATGAGACCTTTTTGGCGGTTACAGTAGTTTTTTTTGGTTTCCTTGATATGAGATTTTTTTTTTAGACATTTCTAGAAAAGTCCAAACTTTCATTTACAGCAGCAATAGTTAAAAATCCAATACTTGGTTGATACTGGAAGTTATAACAATTTAAAACCCTATTTTTCTGCAAGTAAGTCTTGAGTAATTGGATTAATGATGAGCAACACATAATAATTTAATATACTTTGTAGTAATTTTAAGTAATAAAAGTTAGCTGATTCGAAATCCTCGGAGCTAAATGCACTAGCAAAACTTATATTCCATGTAAAATCAAACAGCGCTGAAAGATAATCAATTTAATTACAGTTTATGATATTCTTTCATCACAAAATGGAAAATCTTGAAATACTGCACCTCCTTCTTTGACATTACCAACCACCAAATGATCTTTTTCTTCTTGTTTTGGCTCAACAACCGTTGCCGGTCAAGGCCTGCCTGTACCACTTGTGGGCTTGGCTTTTAGTAACTAATTGATTTCCCCCCATAGAAGGATAGTCAGTCCTACGTATGGCAGTACAGTCTATTTGGGCCTGAACCCATCACGGGCATGTTGTTAAGTCGTACGAGTTAACGACTGTATCACGATACCGGACTTACCACCAAAGGATAGTTAGTTGTAAGAGATAGAAATAGAAAAGAACATTAGCCAGTGTTTAATATTAGCAATACTTTAAAATTTAAAATGGCCAACAAGCACACCAAAGTAACAGACAGGTGGCCATCCTGGTTAGCTGTAATCAAAACAGCTTTGGTATTCCGTTTAGCATTACTCTTTTAATGCATAAATTTATATTGAAAACTATCAGACACATTTTATAAGAATATTATTCCATCATATAATATATGATTTCACCAAAGTACCACAACCCTTACCAACAGCTCATCCAACTCAAACCATAACGTGCGAATGACGGGTTTGAAATTAATACACATCCGTTCTGCGAACGTACTAACTTCCATTCCCATCCTTTTGCCACCAAATAAAAGCCTTTCCCGTTTCTCTGGTAGTCAAGAATTTCCTACCAGCCAGTAGTCCCATCTCCATCCCACACCCGGACGATTAAACTTTTCCCGCTCTTCCCAAACCCCACCACAACTCCGTGACTGACGATGAATGATGCTCCCCACCCTGAACGAAGGACAAACGAGTTCCATTTCCGGTTACAGTTTACCTCCTCCCAATTCTGTTCCGACGACCGACCACTGGCCAGGTTCGTGGAAAAGCGGTAAGGCCTCTTCACAGGGCGGACACACAAAAAATCTTATTTCGCTCCCAACAGTCACTTTCTTTTCAGGCAGGCAAGTGTAGCAACCTTTTTTTCCTTTCCACCACTTTTTTTTGTTGTTGTTGTTGAGCCAGTTAAACGAAAATATCGAAATCAATTGAGCAAAATGTCAACAACACTTTCTTCCGAACGACGAAACAGTCCAGTCGAGGAAGGCCGAAAACCCCTTGACCTCGACTCGCATTGCTCATCAAACCTGGCGGAAGCAAAAACCTGTCCCCACGGCTGTGTACCGTGCTGCTGTACCACACGGTCATATTTTCGGTGACATTTGAAATAATATTATCATTCACTTCCTATCGAGTGCAGGAAGAAGGAGTTTGGGATTAAGGAAGGCCTAAAAAAGAAGGTTGATTTTTTAAGTTTTTGCCAGTTTTTGATGGATAGCAGCGAGTGGTAGCAAACCAGAAAGAAGCCAAAACGGAAAGATGTCGATGTCAGTTTGGTGTAGGAAGTCCCTTCGGGGATGGCCTACGCATTGGCAAATGTGGAAAGCCTTTCTTCCTTTCCCGTCCTTTTGTTGCGCCTGTGTTTAGGTCAGCAGATATTGTCGTGAGCTCGATTGTCGTTAGCTAAATTCCGGTCAGCTCGCATCCAATCCTCCTCCTTCGGGACACAAAAGAAAGGAAAAGAAACGTAAAACCAGGGAAGACATTAGTGGAAGTTATCCGGTTGGGCCGGACAAAAGGGCGATCTTTAGGAAGTTGAAGGTGTTGTGCAAAAAAAAGGTGGAAAAAAGCATAACTTGAAATCAATCAACAATCAACCTCAAAACTCAAAGTGTTCGCTCAAGACTTGCAGGATTTTTTTTTCTGGGGCGGTTAAAACCTTCCGGTTGCCTTAATCCACTTACACAATACCGTTTTCCTACTCCAGTCCACATTACTTCCTTGGCGTAGATGCTTTTGTGAAAGTTCTTTCTTTCACATTGCACCCGGAAAGGCGACCTGCCGACCGACCTGGTCACTGCTGGATGTAATAATTGGTAAACGAGTTTCCCGTGAAGGTGCATGTCCGCGCGTCTTACAAATCTGTCACCTTTACAAACCCCCCGAAACGAACTCATCTCCGTCTCCCGGTGGTGGCCTCTTACGCATGACGATTGGTGGTGGAAGTAATCTAAGTTGGCACCGGGCGCACATGAGCTGCCGTTGTCAGCTCGTTGCTATGCGTGCGCTATTTCCTTTCAGGGCGTTTGACATTTGTTTGGCATCGAGTTTTGGACTGAAAGGACATCCAACACGTTGGGGTGTTGGGGATGGGAGAGTGTGGCTGCTGTCAACTGCACAACTACAGAAACACACACACACACGTTGGCAGTATGATAAGACGTTGTTGAATGGTAGCAGTACAACTCGGGTACGCCCGGGAACCACTGAATCATCGCTCAAGCATTCAAGCATTCAGCATTTTATCTGCTCGGCTACGGGGATGTGGACCGGACCCCACTGGGCGATGTTTATGTTAACGCCCGCGAAGCGGACGCTCTTCTATAAATGGTAAGTATTTGTAATCTCTTCCGAAGTGTTGTATCTAAAGAAAGATCATACCGGGAAGCGTCACGAGTGAGGAAGGAACCATAACGATTATTCCAGCACACTTGACGCGTTTTGGGCAAGGGATGTTGTCGGTCCTTTTGCAAAAATAGCACCACCCCGTCCCAGAGCACGGCCAACGGTTCATCGCTAACGTGCTAAGAATTGTATTCTAGGCATTTCTAACATCTTCCAAACCATGTTTATATTTAAACACGCCACGATTGCAATCACCCTTTCTTCGGATTGTCATCGTCGAGCCATCTTCACCGGCAGCAGCAGCAGTACCCTCCAAAGCTCATCGATTCCACACCAAACCATGTTGATAAGCCGACGAGAATCCACCAAAAACGGGACGCCCTTTGCCCCGTTACTGTGGCCGTTTCCAGCAGTTTGGGACAAGAGTGCAAATATCGCCCACTAAAGAAGCCAGCCTTCAGCGCGAGCAGCCACACAAGAGCACAGCAGCAACCGGGGAAACTCCACACTATCAACCGGTTCCAAGTGTCGTGTGCTCAAGTTCACTGCCGCTTATCAGTGGCCGAGCGACCGTGCGGTGGAAGTGCATCGCCAGCAGACGGGTGGTGGGAAGCGCAAAAATCCCTCCACTCCAAATGTTGGGTGGTTTCAGCACCACCGGCCAAGGGAACGAAGACACATTATCATTGCGTCGTTACTTATTTGGCTGGGTGAGAATGTTTGTTTCTTTGGCAAGTGCCGCCGCGCTGGTGGTTATGTAAATGCAGCACACGCACAGCATGCAACCTCACTTTATCGGACATTTAGGGTGGGGTAGTAGTGATTGTGGGAATGGGTAGGAGAAGGGAGTTTTAAGTGCAGAGTTACCAAAAACATGAAAGACGCTGCTGTATGCATGAGGCACCTGTCTAGATGATTAAGGGTAATTTAGATTCTAATGTGTTCGGAAGGAAATCAGAACTTCCTAGGCTGGCAGTGTCTGACATTGACCTGGCATTTCGAAGAAGTTCAACCAACTCCACGGAAGGTATTTTTGGATGTTCTATGAAATAGAATCATTCAACATACCGACACAAATAACATGATTAAATCCAACCTAACTTAATTTGTGTAATTCCATAACAACTACTTATATATTTCTAAAAAGACTATGTGTAATAATTTAAGATTGTTCATTTAACAACTGAATATTATGATGGGTCATGTATTATATTAAACAAATTCTTAATTTTTTTACATTCTCTGCATAACCTGGTATTATGGTTATGAACACATCCCACTCATTCAACCCGACGTGCAAATGACAACCTGTCATCTATTAATTTCCTAACAGCCTACACACACATACACACACTTACTTTGGATTACGTTTTTACACAACATTTTACCTCTGCCAGTACCGCCAACGACGAACAACCATCTGCTGCTGCTAAGGCTCGTGTTCATCAGCACACCGTACCATCGACGGGGCTTCATTATTAGCTGTTGAATCGTTTCCGCATCGGGACCGCTGCTGCGTGCCATTTGCAACCGTTCCGGAGTACCGTTTTGGAACAAAGTTGTCGTTTTCAAAAATGCATTATTTCACATCTTTTTGTGTCTCGTTTGTGCTACGTAATCGCAAACGGGGAACATCGGGGAGAAGGGGAAATGCACCCATAACGGCAGCAGGAAGGTTAGCAAAATGCAACGAGGGACCCAGACGCAAACACATACACGCAAACACATGCACGCACACAAGGAAGAAACAATTGCTATATGTGTGGTGAGCAAAACGGTACAGGAAGGGAAAATCCGGCACAAGGGGCAACAAAGAAACTTGTTCGTCAAAAATGGTGTGGGGTATGGACTTTATGGGGCGAGTAACATTGGATTACTCAGTAGGAATTATCGGTAGAAGTCGTACCAACTATGAATATGCAATGTAGATGTAATCGTAAGAAATAAAAGCTAATGAAACATCAACAACACAAAACTATCTTGAAAATGTATAAAAATATATAAAAAGCAGCAGTATACAAAGAGTATACAAAATATATGAATTGACTAAAAAGAAAATTCATTCAAAAAACATTAAATTCTGAACACAACTTAAAAACCAAAACAAACAATTATGAATTTCTAAAGTATAGGTGGGAATATAAGCTAATATGTGAGAAGCACATTAAACAAAGAATTGCAAACAAAACCAACAAATAAAAAGCTAATGAGTCGAGAAAATAAATAAAGAAAATAAGCTAAAAAGCAGGACATTAATGGATTAGTAGAAGAGGTACAAAACTCGTTACAATGTTTCAGCAATAAAATATACATAAAATAAACAATAAAGAAACTTAAAGTATAAAAAAACAAGTTAGATATTTTAAAAGATGTACATAAAATAAGTACTACACACTTCGACATCAACGAAAAAAAAACACCCTCTAACTTCAAACCTCCAAAATTCTAAAACCTTCACCAAACAATCACTGTTCAATATTGTACACAAGAGCAAAAAAATACCATTGAAAAAGCACCAAAATCCGCATCGAGTTACAGTCCTCACTTTGCTTTACCAACGGCACACACTGCGCTACTGCTGCTGTTGCACCGTACAATGCACCCCAAGCAGCGAAGGATAAAATCGATGCCCGAGTGCGCTCTTCCGTCACTTTACTCACTTTACTGGCTGTTTTTTAGCTATTTCATCCCTATTTTAGATATTTTTTTTAGCATAACATGCAGAAGCTTGGTTTGGGTGTTTTTTGTTCAAGCTATCTCAAATTTTCCCTCTTTGATATCTTTTTGTAAATTTTTGTTTTGCCCTTCAAACCCACCGGAGTGATCCCACCTGCTCGCTATTTGTCGTGCATCCCTTCCCGGTGCATCCCAAAGTGCATCCCGGGCAGCACACGCGCGCGCATACGCTGCAGCTCGTGCGTACTTGGCTGTTGCACATATCACCGACAGTCAGTGATTCGATGACGCCCAAAGACGAGCACAAGATGTAACATCGCCCTGGCGGGAGGAAAAGGATCTTTTGCTGATCTCCTGCAAAGCATCAGGAAGGATAAACACACACACACATAGCGTAAGAAAGAGAGACAGAGACACCAGTCAATCAATTTCGGGTAAGTGGTGCAGAGAAGACCACATAGATCCCGTTTCTCCGGGTCGTAATCGGGCAAGAAGACAGGGGAAAAAAATACGGGAAGCAACACTAAAGGTTGCACATTAAAAAACGATCGCCCCGTTTTCCTTCCCTCCCCGAGGACGAGCACGAGGACAGACACCTCCGAAATAAAATTCAGAAAAAGCATAAAAAACTACAACGCGACAGGACGGAACCCTCGATCGAAGAGGACGATCAAAACGCATCTTTAGCGTGTGCGCGCGATGATCGCGTGCCGCGTGTTTCTTACGATGATCAGTCGCTCTCTAATAAGCGGTCCACGGAGTTTCTTTTTTATTTATAAGACATCCGCGGTGTTTTGCTTCCCTGCTTCCCTTTTCGGTGTGTCTCTTTTTCGTGGTTGGTGCGCACCGGGAAGAAGTCTGCTGCGCACGTGTTTGAATTGTCTGCCTTTTTTAAGTTTTTTTCTTTTTCTTTGATGGGGTTGCCCCTTACGGTTAAAGAAGGATCTTTTTTATTCTACTTTTCTCTTTACTTCATTCTAAGATGGCACAAGCCACGCACTGAATCTCGACGATGCTGGGGAATGGTTTAATTCCCGTCAATGGATGAGCAAACGGTAAGCGGTTTGGTTTAGGGTTGTTTACCTCGTTTGGTGACAAATATCGATAGTTTGACACCTCGGGTAGAGAGACCCTTTGATGATAGAAATCTTGCTTTTTATTATGCAATGGGGAAAGTGGTTAGTTGATTGATTATTCTGATTGATTTCAAAATCAGTAGCAAAGGTTTTTTCTATATTATTTTGAATATTTATGCTAAAGAAGTCAGGACATAATTTGATTAGATGGTATGTATCATTTCATGTTGAATGATTCAATTGATCTGCAAATTCAAGTTAAATGATATACAAAGCAGCTATGAACGAAATTCTGAAAAATAGCAGACCATTACAAAAAACAATAATTTCTTTCAGAACTTCTACACACACATTCTAGTTTCTGTGTTTACACTGTTTTTAAAAGGGTTTTTGCTAACAGTTTTTACAGTTTGTTGCTTCTCGATTAACTAATAATACTTTTATTCATTCTTCCAATAAATTCTGTATGAGGATCTTTCTTGTTTATGTGAAGTAATATCCATTATTTGTCAATACGATTATCTTCATGCAGCTTTACAGAGCTTTATCAACAGTTTTTTTGGGATACTAACCATGTCCACATCCTCGTTTACGTTAGGAAAGAAACAACATTTCAGAAAATTTTCACATCGAAATCATTTCCTCAATAGAAATAAACCTTTTTATTTCGCTTGCTTCAATTTCATATCGCGAAAAACGTCTTGAATTTCTCTTTCACCAATCGCCTAACTATTGTTGAGTGATTGTTTAATATTTGGTAAAGATCCAGGATATAAAGACCAGTAATTCAAAATCTATTTCACTCATCAACCGTATTGAAACATTTGTCTCTTTTCATATTTTCTTCATTTTGTGATATATATTTTTGCTAATAAAAGCTAGTGGCAGTTGCTACTCCAAATCTTTCATTTATTATAAAATCCCAATTAAATAATTATGTTCCCATCCTAAAAACTCACCCCATGACCATAAGTCAGCAGTGACTCTCTTCTCAAACTAAAGTGTAATCCTTTCGGAAACAAAGCCCCCTAACGTACCATTCTAGCAATTAACTTCAACAACTTATTGCGACTTGTTGCACTGTCATGCTGTAGGTGCATTGTGCACACGGAAATCCGGTCGCTGCCTGTTGCCTGCAGCTGTTCAACAACAACAACAAAATCCCCAAGACCAAAGACTGGCCACATGAACAACACACGACCATGTCCATCACACAACCAGTATCCATCCGAAACGGAACAAACAAACCTGTCCCGGGACTGCTAACATCACCTTAAAAAAGATGTCCACGTTTCCTGGATCCTCAAAAAAAAAAAAGTTCCCTGAAGGTCCGAGAAATATGATGGCGGAAAGCACAAAAAAAAACCTCACCCACACACAAACAGATGAAATTGCTTTCGAAAACTATTACGTTTTACGATATTTGTTTAAATTACCGCACCGTTACGCGGTGCGGCAACGTTCTTCCCACTCGGCACAACACACTGTTCAGCAGGTCGGCCGTCTATTTGGCGGCCTGGGCTCGATAGAAAAGCTCGTTCCGGGCTGTGCGTGAGTGGGAAGAATATTCCTTGCATATACTGTGTGTGTGTTTTTCGTGCCTATCACCCGGTGCCATAAACGCAGACCGGGCCCGCGTATGCCAAGTTGCCATTTTTGGGTGATTTTCGTTTATTGTTTGTTGACCCTTGGTCGCATTGTTTCCAAATTTTAATCCTAATTGTATGCCGCTTTGTGAAACGCCCGACGATAGATCGGCCCCGAGAAGAACCGAGCCGGTCCAATTACACCGCTGCTGGCCAGGGGGGAAAAGATGGGAAATGCTTTCTACCTTTGGCAGGGCCAAAAACGGTGCGGGCGTACACACACACACACACACACGCATCCACACTGTTTGTTTTTATCTTGTATTATTGGACGGGTCCTCCTACGTCACCTCCCTGGTATTAGAAGTTTGCCGGCCAGCGCTGTACCCCTGCCTCACGCTGCCCTCAAGGGGTTGTGTGTGGTGGGTAGTTCCTCACTGTGGAAGGTCGCAATTCACTGACCAAATTGCTCTCATTTGCCTACCCCTCCGTGCGAGACCTTGCTCGCTGCGACGATCAACGAACGATCGGCTACCTTTTCGTTCAGAAAATAATCATAAAAAGTTCCACTCGGCCGGACCCGTTTGCGAAGCCGTCTACGGGAAGGTGTTGGGTAAGCTGCTGCCAATGTTCTCACCACACTCGCTAGAAGAACGAAAACGGGGGCCATAAACTTGCTTAGGTTTGGTTTATAGAGAGAGAAAAAAAGAGAAACACATAGCAACAAAAGCCTCACCCATCGTAGGGTTCCACCCGCTACAGGGTCCATTAAAAATCAAACGTCAAATTTGCAAACGTCAAAAAAGCATTAGAGCATTAGGCTGGGAAATGGTAATGGTAGAGAGAGAGAGAGAGAGAGAGAAGGAGGAGTAGCTCATACTCGGGCATATGTGAAAGGGAAATGACACAAACTCGGTCAACCTACCAGAGGACCCTCGCACCGATATTTAGATTAGGCTTTTCCACCATAAAGCACCACTATATGGGATCATAAAAAATACAGAAAGAAGCAATTTTGGCAACAATTTTGGCACCATAAAAAAGTGACCAATTGGCGACTGAAGGTAACGCTTTTCGGGTTTTCTAGGGCGTCGTAGTACAATTAAACTCGCAATTTCATCGCACCAGAAATTTGCCCGATATGCCTCGTGTGGCGTACATGTTCTAGCCATCGTCAGTTGTCAGCCACATGGATACATTCTCAATGTTCAATTCTCTGTTTGCCTGTTGACTTCTTTTGACCTGTAGCATTGAAAACAAACAAACAGCAGTTCAATTAACCAGCATCCAATCCAGCCAGCAGAAAGCCCGCTGCTGCTTGCCTAACTTTAAATGACATTTGACGAAAACATTCATGTAATGGAGGTTCCTGTGAGCAGGAACTACCTGTGTGACGCTGGGGCTGCCCTCATTTTTTTTGGCATCGGTAAAATGTCTACCCCCGCGCCAAATTCACAACCAGGGGGCGGTTCATTGGGTCAACTCCTTCACGCGCAGACAGGCGAAAACATCATTACGAACTTTGCAAACAAAGCTCAACCGGTACGATGTGCGATTCAGCGCAGCCGAAAGGGGTCGTAAAATTAAATTAGCAAACAGGACGAACACAAACACCCAACCCAAAACAAACACTCCCTCCTACCTCGTGCAAGTGATCGGTGCTCGGAGGAGACCCCCCGATTGTGACCGCTGTTCTAGATCGAAGTAAAAGGGTCAATACAAAGGTAGCGATTCGTGGATTCTGTTGTAGCACACACGGGTATAAACGAACGTTTTTAGGTTCCACAGACGCACTCTGCTAATGAAGGAAAGAAGCTCTAGGTCTCAAGGCCCAAAAAAGCACGTATGGGAGGAACCTTAGGGGTGTCTCCACTGGTGAATTCTACTGTCCTTTAGCGGCAAGCTCTGTGTGTGTATATCGGTACTGGCGGTACGGGGTTGCTGGGCAGATTATGTTTGTTTTGCCAAAACAAAACACCCTTTCGGTTCGGTTTTTGAAACCCTGAGGAATCTCGGGGATGGGATTAGGATTAGGCGGAGAGCATTATAGGATGTCGCGGGTATCATTGTTGTCTGGTGGTGTTTTTGCTGCCTACTCCAGGGTACTTGCTGTTACTGAACCGGTTCTCGCCATTTTGCGGGAAGTCTTTAGATATTCAAAGTACGTTTTAAGCAAGCTGGCAAAGGGTTATGGTATTTGATCTTCGAGAAAAGTGATTCGGTAAGTACAGATCGCTCGGTAACGAATGATCGATGTCTCTTGCCTGAGATTATTAAGCTGCTTTTCGCCATTTACGAGGTATCTTGTGACATTCAAAATGTACACTTGGGAAAAGGGTTGAGCTGTAAGATGTACCAGCAACATGAAGGTCGGTGAGTAATCATCGTTTTCTCCATAACGAACTTCCACCGCAAACTCAAACATCACAAAGAAACCGGACTGGATGTAAAGTTCGAGAACATCTTACGCGAAGGCCAGTCGGAACTAGTTTGCGAACGGTTATGTGGTAAACCCAGGCCTTGCCTGAAGGGTTTTGGTATGTTTCATTAGCAAACGACGAACCAGTTCCCAGTAGCTTATGACAGTTTCGTTTCTCTTTGTTTGTTTGTGTCTGGGTCCCCCTCGAGGGTCATCCCGCTTCAGCGGCAGGCTTTGGATCGTGGCTGGATAAGCAGGTTGCATAAAACCCACCCTTCAAGATATCTTAAATCGATGAATCCATCATCGTTCGCCGCTCCATGAGTGGTCTGCAATTAAACGTCCAAACCGTGCACGGAACATGTTATGGGACATTGAAGATGCGTGCTTTGATATTGAGTTATTGTGACCTACGTTTGTCCGTACGGCGTTATACAAGAGCGAACGAATTCAATAACTCCCGTAGATCGATCGCGGGGGGCAGCCGGTTCCAGTTTCCAGTTGGGAGTATCTTTCCCTTTCCTACCCAACGTTGACGTAACCTTGCTAACCTAAAGCGTCACCAAAGTAGCTCAATCGTCAAAAAGGCACAAACTCAATCGTTTCCTTGCCCATCAATAACGATCGCATCTCCAAAACGAGGATCGATGTGTTCAGGTAACACTGGCCAGCGTGTTCAGAGCTTCTAGTTACCGTGTGTGTGTCCTTCTCCCGAATGCGAAAAAGGTCGCCAAGGATGAACGTGAGCAATTAAAAATTTGAACACTGCCGGGATGGGACTTTCGGTGACGTGGGAGCCTCTTTTTTGTTCTGTCCCTTTCGGACACTCGCAGATTGAGAGCGAAACCCCAGAAAGCAGGAACACAGCCAGAAATTCGCGGGGGGTTGTTGAATGTGAAGATTAAAACATGGAGCCTAGCTGCCGCCTCAGTTCACAACAGAGTGGGGATAAAAGTGCGTGAAGGCTTACACGCACCGGACATCGTGTGATCACGGCAGTAGTGGCAGCGTGTCAAAACGAGACAACCGGAGTTGTGTGCGTCGTTTTTATGCAACCATTTCGCAGGAAGCCTTTTTTCCCCTTTTGACGCCGTCGTGAGGCATTGGAAGTGTTAGTGCGATAGGGGAAGAATCCGGTTTCCGGGAGGGAAAACAGCCTCTGTTCCAGCCAAAGGATCAGGCACGAGTAGAAGGTTACCTTAAAAGCCAGCAGCAACAGCAGCAATACAATTCATCAAAGGGACATGCAGAGCTGTTAAAAAAGATGAGCGAAAAGAGACACACATTCCCTCTCTCTCTCTCGGATGCTTTTTAAAGCAGCGACTCTCTCGCAACCGCACAAACACATTCGCGCTCGAAGGACCAGAATGTTGTGCTAGGTCAGCAAAAGCAAAAGGGGAAAACGGATCAGTCAAACAAACCCGTCCATTACGTACCCAACAAAGAGCGAGCAAGAGAGCAAGAATTAGAGAGGGATCGAGCACGCTTTGAATTACGTAAAAAAAAAAACAAGTTGTAAGGGGAAAAGGAGAGCATTGCTACGAAATTCGCTTTTGTTTGCTCGGGTGTATGGTACCCCTTCTCTCTCTCTCTCTCTCTCTCTCTCTCTATCTCTCACGGTCGTTTTTGGAATTTCGTTTCAATTGGAACACACGCACACACGCGTACGACTTTGTTTGAATGTGTAGGAAAGGGAACGAAGTGGTTAAGCTTCCCTCAAAGCGAGAGAGAGATGGAACTAGACCAAATCTTTGCTCTCTGTACACGCGAATGAGACCAACGCATACTGCGCTCCGCTGCCGTCGGTGTGGTAGGAAAGAGAGCGCACCAGAACACCAAGGGGTGCCTACCGGTGACCGCGGTCCAACGTTCGGGGGTGCGTACAAACGACATCCCTTGTACAGCGTGCGCGTGTGTGCGTGCGGTGCATATTCCACTACCCCTTAACACACGGCACACCGACCGATTTTTCCCTTACGTTCTGATTTCTATTATTTTTCAAAGATCACTCGCGTGCCGCCACTCAAAGCCGACGGATGTGCCGTTTTTGCGAGGTTCGCTAGCGCAGCAAACAGCACACGAAACAACCACGGCGCCGCCGCCTTACCACCGCTTCTGCTCGGCTTTGCATCCTTTTTATTATCGTGCGGCTGGCCAAAACCAGCTCGCCAGTGAAAGCAACCCCTCCGCTTCGCCGCCCTGCCCGTATTCTTCTTTGCACATTCCGGCGTGCTCCCGCGCGTAAAGCGCACTCCAGAGCGCGGTCGTCATCGTCAGTCGTTCGGTGTCCATTCACGAATTCGGTCGCAAAGCCGGCAACAAACAAGCAAAGCCTTGCCTTGCCAAGTCTCGCATAGACTTCAAGCGAAGGCTTCAAGTGCATATACAATACGTGCAAACATTTTCGCGTTATATCGTGCGTGATGTGTTTTTAGTGTAGCGTATCCAGCCAGTGTGAACAGTGGTGAAAGATGTGCAAAACGAACGTCGTGAACGAATTATGAGAACAAACCACTAGCCTGGGTGAAGCATTTAAAGCAGCAGTGCTGATATTAAACACGAATTTTCAGTGATTTTGTGTCGTTATTGTTGATAGCTCGAATGAGCCTAGTTCTTTGCAAACATTTTAAACAAGCGTGACTTCTTCCGCAAGTGACTCGCCCTGGTGCTGGTGTATTACAACGCGAAGGGTTGGAACCCTTCCTTCGGTGGCATACAGTGTCAGCGACTTGTAGTGTGGTTGAAAACACCATTTCAGTGTATTTTTGTGAGTGTTTGTGTGGAATTACTTCCAACATTCAGTGATAGCGGCGATAGAACTACACCTGAACAACCTCTCCACTGCGGGAAGCGCAACTGAACCTGCTGCCAACCGCTTGCCACGGAAACATACACCGGCAACGGAACAACTACGGACCTAGCAAGTGACAAGGCAGTAATGGCTTTGTCGCTTCTGCAGGACGCTCAAACAGCAAGAGGTAAGCAGTCGTCGATTAAAATAAACGTACCATATCTTCTGAAACCATCTCGTCAACCAAGACACACACACACACACCCGTACGTTATTGCATTAATTGATTCAATTTAAAGAGCGTCTAAAGCGGCGAGTTGGAAGGAAAGTGAAACTTTGTTGCGTCTCGTGCGCCACCCTCCCATTCCAAACCCCTTTTCTTTTTTTATTATTTGAGCGCTTTCTTATCACACACCACCGGGGACGCTCTGTGGTCGTCGTCGTCGTCGTAGTCGTGGACTGCATGCGCAGTACACAGCAAGGTCTCCTTCACGGGGGATTTTTATGTAGTACATAAGGGCCACACGGTTAAGGCCAGCCGAAAGATACTTTCACTTTTCATTCACACTTCGAGGACACACTCGCTTTGCGCTATGCGGAAGAGCGCTGGGAAAGATACGGAGAAGTGGAGAAGGTCCTTGCTTCTTTGTTGCGTTTTCTTCGGGTTTTAGATTATTGCTAACAGAAACACTTTTAAGGCCAGATGTGGCAGAAATATTACCTCCCCGTAGAGATGGGTAGTATTTGAGACCAATTTTGGTTTAATTATTATGTTTCGAACTTCAGACGTAATGGCAGGAAAAATATATTGGCAAAGTAGAGTTCCGTTATTTTGTATGTGGTCCATAGTGAAGGTCAACAGGAAAAGGAATTATTTGAAATTAATTTTGAGATTTTTAATTAAACGTCAAATCAGTTTTTAAATTTTTTATTTTATACTTTATACTAATATTGACAAAAAAAGCTGTTTTTTGCAAACACCGACGGCATTGCAACCTCTTCTGCCAATATTGCTTCTCGATCATAAATGTAATCAAGCACACAACTTCCACTCAGAAAACCCCCCGAAACGACAAATAAACACCCACACACACACACACAATCCTCGTGTGGGTTCGGTTGTGTTTGCGGCTGTAACATGCGAAATGTAAACAGGAATTAATTTCACTTCCTGATCCCGTCTAAATGAGAGTACAGGAAACTCAATCAAGCAGCGGGCACGCGCGCGCGAACGTTTCATACAAACAAACACGAGGAAGTAGAAAAAGCAAACCTCCTGCAGGCTAAAATCCAAATATCCACATCAAAAAAACCAGCAACATTTGAAAGGGTTTGCAAAAGGCTGCAGAACTCTTTCACTAGGAGAGAGAGAGAGCAAAAAAACGGACCCCAACAGAACACGCTCCTAATCGCAATGGCAAACGGTGCAATGCCAAGGTGGCACCTTCTAATTTTGACGAATGAAAGCGAAACACAAACAAAGACCCCCCTCTTTCGCAGTAACGTAAACAATCAATACAACACTCCCATTCCCCCCATCGCTACTA
>KI920711.1:7609-22894 GCA_000473525.2 Anopheles melas | reverse complement strand
CTTATAATTATAAATAGGACTAAGATTAACACTTTGCGCAGAAACAGGTAAGTTGGCAGTGGATAAATATTCAATTTCAAGAACAAACGGAGGATGGTGGGCGTCAATTTTTATAAGAGGAAGATATTTTTTGAGTCTGATTACCATGTTGATCACCAGTGAATTAAGTAACGAACCATTGACTCTATATGGCAAGAGTTTGAAAAACTTCACCTTCTTAAACTGAAATTTCTATACCGGGTGCCCTTAGCGCAAAGCTTGATTTCTTCCCTCAACGTCGGGCAACAATGTTGTTAAGCTTTTTCATTCCTCTTTTGAACACAATACACATCTTTTTGTGAAATTCGGGAATGCTCATGGTCCGGTTGTTCCAAGCTTTACTTTTCGTTTACAGTTCGTTTTTCTTCTTATTGCAGCAGTATGGGGAGAAAAATTGCAAAGGACATCGATTTGTAGTATTATTTTATTGCAAAACTGTTGAAAAAAGTCTATTACCAAAAGGGCGCAAGATGAGATTTTTCCGCAGCAGCAGGCACTACTTCGTACGTACGTCGTGACACAACGGGTACGCTTAATATCGTTTTGCGACCGTTTCGATACTAGCGACTCAAACCTTCGAAAGAGTTTCCTCCATTCCGGAGGGTAAACGGTATGGTGCAGAGAACGACAAAAAAAATCTCATCGATACCAAATGGCACCTACGGAAAATTTCATCCCGGGTTTGGAGCGCGAGGTTGCGAAACTTACCCCGCTTTGTTTCGCGCGCTGAACATTGCGTGTTTCGGTCACGCCACCGATTGGTCCCGGTTTTGTGAATGACGGCGAAATTAAATTCGTGAAAGCACCATTAAAATAAAATTAATTCGCAAGCAGCGTACCCGACCGCGCACTCGTCCGCTTGGCCACACCAGAGGCCGGAATATTGGCGTTTCGGATTGGTGGTTCCCAGATAGCGCTTTTGTTGTGTGCTGCTTTGCCAATTGTCCACACACTTTGGGTTCCGGTCGCGAATCCCGAATCCTAGGCCATTTTCCGGTTTCCTGTTCCGGTTTGCGACATCGAAAACGAGAAAGCACGGGTTACCAGCACTTTGGAATCGTTTGCATTTTGCTTCTTTTTTTCGATGCCATCCCTGAATTGATATTTTTCAAAATACCAATACACTGCAATTCAGCACTGCGGAGGGACTATAGGTGCGGAGGGTAATTTTAATTCAAACGACACCTGAGGTAACGGTCGTTTGCAAAACGTTCACACATGCGGACCGGTGGCGACCTTCATGTGGTCACCTCAACTTGCCGGACGAAAACGCCACGGGGTGCATAAAGTGTTTGAGCGCCGAGCTTTAAGGGATTATCGTTCCGTTCGTTTTTTCGGCTCAACATTCGACGGTGTGGGCTTTTTTGTGGATTTGGTCGGTTTTGTCCGACCGTTTGGGACGGCACCGTACCTACTGTCTTCGATGCCCGGCCACACTCCCATCCACCTTTCACGCGATCACTGGAGTGGCAGTGAAACATGAAGAAAAAGAGTAAAAAAAACAGGCATTAACACATTCAAGCCGTTGACTCCCTCCGTAATGGCGTTAACTACACGGGCGGTGGGGGATTGGACTGAATGGAAAAATTGGTCGTTAAGACTGGGCGGCGGATTGGGTGGTCCGCCGACGTGGACTGGTATGCGGCGAGTGTAATGGGAAGGATTTAATGAATATTGTATTGATGTGGTAAATAATGGTGGAAATCGTAACATTTCACCGGATACAGATTTATCTCCTTTGATGCTAGGGTGCTTGGGGGTGTTTCGCGATGATAATAGGATTATACGCACAAGAATAATGCCCTTAATTAGCCAATCATATGCAGCGTTGGTTGGATGCATCGGTTGATGCCGAGCCTGAGCCTCGTCCATCGGTGGCCGTGGATTGTGAACTTTTCTGGCAAAGTTTAATCGTTGTTAATCACGTTTGATGATTGAAGTTGGTTTGCGGTTGTTGCAGAAATTTGACTATATTCTTCTTCTTCTTTGGCACAACAACCGCTGTCGGTCAAGGCTTGCCTGTACCCACTAGTGAAGTGAGGTTGGCTTTCAATGACTTATTGTTATCATAGCAGGATAGTCAATCCTACGTATGGGGGCACGGTCTATTCTGGACTTGAACTCATGACGGGCATGTTGTTACGGCGCACGAGTTGACGACACTATATTATTGTGTTAAAAGAAATTGCTACGACTTCTTTCATAAAAGTTGATTACAAAACGACTAGTTGCATGGTCAGTTTCCGTCATTTGGGAAAAATAAATAAATAATTATTAAACACAATTAATAAACAATTATTTTAATTTCGTACTAGAATAGTAATTTTGTAATAGAGTTGTAATTTTTCGTAATAGAATTATTTGGTATATATGCTCTTAAAATTCTCCTCGGATGCATTTCGCTGCAACTCAATGATCTTTTAAGCTTGATTAATGATGATTTCATTTCGAATGATGGTGATATCATTTCAAAGATCGCTATCAAACATACTTATTGAATATTTACGCAGTCATTAATTTCACGACATGTCAATTACACTTAAAAATTCTTATGTGTGGTACTTTTTTCGCACAACGTAATAAAAAAATTTAAGTATTTTACAAAGAAACGAAGCATAGTTTAGCTTTAATCGAGTGCCGAATAACATTTTTTTTTAGTTCAATAATATATAACCGCTAAGCCAGATTAACGAATAGTTACGTAGCGCCTGGAAGGAGTAGTGGTAGTATTAATAAATAATATATTTTTAAAGAACTCCCTTATAAACATGGCATGGACAAAACAGCTTCCTTATGATACAAATTAGGTTTGTATAAACAAAGCAGCAAATGAAATTAAAATGTATATGGATTTATCAATATATTGTATACATTAATTGAATTATCCCCAAACGTTCAAACCCACGTCAGTCAAAGGGTAAATTATGTGATTATGTCAGTATAAAATTGTTAAACTCAAATAGCAATTTTGTACCAAGTTCAATAACGACTTGCATATGATTTAGTTAAAAAAAATTATTCCTCAAGCCAAACAAAATTCCTCGGAAAACTCGTTACCGAGACCTTAAAAGTTAAACCACACAAATGCTCTACATTGCTCCCAATAGAACGTCCCTCGTATGCCTCCGTTGAAGCCAGCGCAAAGGAAATCGATCTAAAAGCGCAAAGAGTAAGGCGTTCCCGTCAGTTGGCAGGGCACATCGGCATTCGGTGAGTGTAATTAATAAGTTTCGCTAGCCGGTACAGGCCTCATTCCGTATGCGAAGAAGTTCCGCTCAAGAAAACTATACATCACGCCAAAAAACACCACCACCAGCCACGGTCAACAAATCAAACCCGCAAGCCATGTCGCTTTTTCCGGGTGGGCCCGATGAATAATTAACTTTCCAATTTACGGTATACTCTCGACGGACGGGGACACCGGATCCCATTTGGCTCGTTGTGATGCTGTTGAATGTTTTATCCTTTCCATTTGCTGTCGGCGTGCGAGCGATACTAGCAATACTCACAAGTAAACAGCATCAATCTTAATCACAGGTAATTAGGGTACATCAATTTTGCACTGAATTAATAGAGGTTTGTGGGCGTACTAGCGTCCAAACGAGCCATAAGGGAGGGCATGTGAAATGAGCGTTTCGGTCGTGTGCTTGCGCTTCGGCGGCGCAGCCAAGCCTGTCTCGGGGTACTGCGTACTACAGTGCGGGGTTGGTTAGCTGGTAGGCAGGGAAGGCGCGTTAAGACACAAGTGGTCGCTATTTGCAGCAAAGTACTCTGCAGCCACAGTTTGGCCACCATCCGGACGGTTGATAATAAAATATGTAGTTTACGTATCAATATTCAAAATTGTATTAGGATAAATGCCAATTTTGAATGAGTTAATTTGAACCGGGATGGCAGCAGAATGGTAGAATTTGAAATAAATATGACATTCGCTCGGTACTTCAAACTCTGTGATCTATTTATGTGGGTCTTTATTTTTGGTGTTGATTTTAGAGTTCAATGGTTGTATCCAAACGTATTTTCAATTCGCAATTACCGGGGTTGTCAGTCGGGAATTAAACCCGTTTAGTCCCTATAGGACACGGTTTGTCTAGTTACATTAATAGCTTATGATCAATATTTTCTTTCGCAATCCATATTCACTACAACATGTTTTGCGCAACTGTCCCTCAGCTTGATATATGTTAATGACAAAGTCAATATTGCACAGTAGGCTATGTAAGCTAGTACTGTTTTGGTTGATGAAGTAGAGGGACGAAAAATTATGAGTCAGTCTAAATTATTGAGTATTTAAAAAAAAATAATAAAACCAAAAAAAAAAAAATTCAAGAAAATGCGAGAAATAGTAGTGTTTCACCTGGGCCAGTGTGGCAATCGAGTGGCGGAAAATTTCTGGGAATACATTTGCGACGAACACTGTTTAAATACGGAAGGTCAGTTTGAAGGGCAGCACTATCTACCATTGCAGCGTATCAACGTGTACTTTGATGAGTCACCGTGCTGCAACTTCGTCCCACGGTCGATCTTTGCCGATCTGGAACCGAGCACCCTGAATTATCTGCGCTGCAGTCGCTATGGCTCCTTGTTCTCCCCGGAAAGCTTCATCTCTGGGAAAACGAGCGCGGGCAACAATTGGGCCCGTGGTTATCACACTGAAGGTGCTGAACTGCTGGACCAGATTGAGGACTGCACCCGCCGAATGGTGGAAGGGTGTGACTGTCTGCAAGGTTTCCAACTGGTGCACTCGATCGGTGGCGGTACGGGCTCTGGACTGGGAACGCTACTGCTGGAAAACTTGAAGGATCACTTCCCGGGGAAGATCACGAACACGTTCAGCGTTATTCCTTCGCCGAAAGTATCGGAGGTCGTGGTGGAACCGTACAATTCTGTATTTGCACTCAGCTCAATGATACGTTCGAGCGATGAAACGTTCTGTTTGGATAATGAGGCGCTTTACGATATCTGTGTGAACACGTTGCGTCTGCCGGTGCCGGATCTGGACGACTTGAATCATCTGATTGCATCCGCTATGGCCGGTATCACCTGCAGCTTTCGATACCCGGGCCAGCTCAACTCGGACCTACGGAAGCTGCTGACAAACATGGTGCCCTATCGAAGGTTACATTTCTTCGTGCCCGGTCTTGCTCCGCTTTGTGCTCGCGACTCTGAATGCTACCGACAGACGACGGTGCCGGAGCTGGTGTACCAGCTGTTCAGTACTAACAATCTGATGGCAGCGTGCGATCCTCAGCTTGGGACGTTTCTAACCGCAGCAGCCATCTTTCGGGGCCGATTGTCAACGCGCACGGTGGAGGAGCATATGGGCAGTGTGCGGTTGAAGAACGAACTCTCATTCAGCAACTTCATACCGAACAATGTCAAGTCGGCCATTTGTGATGTGCCTCCCCGTGGCATGAAAATGGCCGCCACTTTTATTGCCAACACGACGTCCATCACGCAACTGTTCCGACGCATTACGGGCCAGTTCGGGACGATGTTTCGACAGCGCGCCTTTCTGCACTGGTACACCGGTGAGGGTATGGATGAGGCTGAGTTTACCGAGATGGAGAAAGGACTGGCTGACCTGGTGGAGGAGTACGACAGCTACAAAGAGGAAGGCAGGACCAAGGATGATGTTGGAGATGATGATGAAGAATAGAGAGGGGAGGCTAACATCCGCCTTCAAGTAACTAGGAAACTATTACTACAATAAATATCATGCAACTGTAAAATCAATTCTAATAACATGTTGACAAATGTTTGTATAATTTGAACGGAATCGACTTCAATTTACTTGTTGTAGTTGAAAAAACAAATACAAGAGGCCATTTAGCTGCTTGCTTTCGCATAATTTGGCAACATATCATCGTAAAGCTTCGGCTGATGGGTCACCCGAGACCACCGTTACCGAAATCAAACACCAACGGCCTTTATTCTAACGGGGTGATTTCGAATGTGCAATTTATTATCATTTCGTGTCAATATCCCTTTTTGTTCCTCTACCCGCTGTGGGAGATCAGCGCGGGTCACTACCCGTGACACATTGCATTGCACTACTGGCCAGTAGCTAGAGCTACAACACGCAACGGGCCGCCGGGATGTATGAAGAAACAACGACCGACCAAGATATAATAATTCTGTGCCGAGTCAGCGACGAATATCCGACATCATTTATAACACAGCGCCTTATAACGAAGTCAAACTAGACTGTGCGAAGCTTACCGATGGGCAGTTGGGGGATAGTATGACGAATGGCTTTTAATTACACATATTGACCGATCCGGTTCAGTGCACACGGAACGATGGAATAGGTTAGTGAAATTGAGTGTACTTTTCCTTTTTCCCATCCGATATGGTTGCGGTGGCGTTGTTGGTGGTTTGTGAAATATGAGGTTGCATTTAGGGGAAATTAATCTTTCGGTGGTAGGGAACGGATGCCACCCACTTGGCATGCGGCTTGGTGTGGTGTGGGGGGCGGTTTCTGGGACGTGTTGACAATTATGTTGAGAAAAATGCTTAACCTCTATTGGACTGCAAGAGAGCCCTCAAAACAGAGCAATATTAAAACCCCATTTTTCTAACTAATTCTCTCTCTCTCTCTCTCCCTCGCTATTGTGCTGTGGACGCTTCTTCTTGGTAATATTTCACGGAGCGCTGAATGTCGTCTAGGCTTATGCAATACTTGAGATGAACGAGAAATTAATATTTGCTGCAATAATGCCCATTCTGCTTATTTTGCAAGGTACGTCTGGTGGTCTGACTGTTTTTGTCTTGGTTCTGGTGAGTTATGTGAAAAAATTCCTGATTAAAGTGAATTCAATTAAAAAATAATTAAGGGTTTTATGTTTTATGTGTTTGTCCAAAAACAATTTATGTTCCATTTTAAATGTGATTTCAAATCTGTATTTTTATAAAACTACTTTTATAGCAAAATTATGTATCACCTACATCCTATAACGTAAACAAAAAAAAAAGAATGATACATGTGGGGCATCAACCGGTTCTTTATATACCACAAATTGAGTGGTAGGCAATCTTGTGACGCTTCAGAAAATGAAATCATAAATCCGATTAATTTTTATTGGAAAACTTAAATATGATTACTGAAGTTATAATTAACCAGTGCAGAAAAAAACGTAAAATTTTAACCGTACATGCAAATTGATGGTTCGTACCGAAAAACCGATAAGATTGGATGGGCTTTTTTTCCTCATCTTGGTTCATGTTCCACGTTCACAAGGACACTAGATTACGCAAGGTGTGTGCTTTATTACGGGACAGGTTTTTATGAAATTAACTGTACCCTGCGCTTTTATGGTAAATGAATATTCACCAAAACACGTTCCGCAGGTAGTGCGCTAGTAGGAAGCTTGTAAAATGGGAAGTTGGGTCTGTTCTTAATTGGCAAGGTTGGTGGTGTTGGGTGTATTTCACATTGAATTACAAATTATGCACCTTGGGACGCAGGGACGGGGTGAATATATCGTGATAGAGGTTCGATTTTTGTTCAGTGTTTAATGAAATGTCGGCCGTAGACATTCATTTACACAAACATGAAGTTTAAAAAATTTTAACACAAAAAAGTCTAGGTAGATAGTAAACTACTAACATTTATACCAATTTATATCATTTTTGTTATTTTATAATCGTGCAAGTGTTATTGATACTTGATACACATTCATCTAACTTATTTTTTCTAATTTGATACGTTTGAGTATTAGTTGTTAAATTTTTACAATGTATATTTTAAATTAAAGTTTTTGTAAAAAGTACAGAGTCTCTAAAAATCACAACTTTGTTGTTTTCATTTACTTCGTTGCACTGTTTAATTCGTAATAGTTAGTTAGTTAGGTATTTTAATTACATATTTAATTACCATAGTTTTTTTTTTATTAAATCCAAATATCCGCCATCAAGGCTAAATAAAACAGACATAAAACTAATAAACTAATCAATAAACAAAATCATTCATGAAAAACTAAGCCTAAGCCTAGTTGTACCGCTAGGCCAGAGGTCCTGGTCCAGTACATCTGGTGCAGGTGATATGTTCAGAATTGCTTCCATTTAAATGAAGATTCCATTTTGTACAATATTTACCCTATTTTTAAATGCAGTGTTTAGAGTTTTAACAATCTTTTTTTGAGTTTGGAGCGTTGAGGTTGAAAGCGTAAAATCGTCTGCAAAAAAGTATTGCTCACAGTTCTTCATGTATGGAATATCTTTAGTATATAGATTAAATAGTTAAGGTGACAGAAATCCCCGTTGAGGAACACCTGCCTATGACGTGTATGGGCTTGATGTACTATTCAAAATATGTAATTTGTTATGACTATTAACAAAGAATGAATTTACTATATTAATTAAGTATGTGGGAAAATTTTGTTTCATGAGTTTGTTTAGTAAACCTTGGGGGCGGTCCCGTGGTACAGTCATCAATTCGAACGACTCAATAACACACCCGTAATGGGTTCAAGCCCGGAATGGACCTTCCCCCCGTAGTGAATACAGACTATCCGGCCACGTGAAAATTGAATAAAGTCTTGAAAGCCTGTTTAGGCCGGCATGTCCGCGTAAGACGTTTACCCCAAACAGAAGAAGAAGTAATTTTTGGTACCAGATAGTCAAATGCTTGCTCAGTATCAAGAAGAACTAGGCCGGTTGATTTTCTATTACATCTTTTGTGTATGATATTGTTTATTAATATTAATGTAGTTGATGTGTAGTAGAAAGCGAGGGAAACAAACCAAATTGGCTATTCGGATTTATGTTATTGCTGTTGGATGTATGGCTAGTCGACTTTCTAATATTTTATCATTTGTAATAAGAAAAACTAGTTTGGTGGCGTAATTTAAAACGATTTTTTTATTTAAATAGGTGCTGTATACAATACAGTCGTTTGTGCATGTATGTAAATCAGTAGATTTGATGGGAAGTCTTTAAAATATTTTTTAAGTTTGTTAAGTAAGTTAAGAAAAGAAACATTTCAAAATTGACAAATATAGAAATGAAAATTATATTATACTACCTTTGGTACTCATGTTGGTTTTAAAATAACTAATGATACTATGAACTTGGTCGAGACTTGGAAGAACTGTTGTAAAAAAGGAAACTGCTAAACAAGCATTTCAAAGCAATTTCCCAAAAATATGACTTATTCCAATAAAAGAATTCAACATAAAAGTAAAATTCTGTTTTCATGTTTTGTAGAAAATCTGATTCATTTATATTGTTCTGTAACGTCTACCATTTAAAACTTTAGCAATGAATAGGATAGAATTTTGACAGGGTTATGCAAAGAGGAAGAATATTATCACTACCAAATTCAATATATAATTAAGTTTTTATTCAGAAAAATTAATCTAACTAATCCTAACATAACCTAAATGCCAACTCATAACTATTAAAAAAGGAGCTTCAAAAGTTGTCCCCATACTTCAAATGAAAATATATGAAACACTTGCGCAACTCTATAATGAATGGCTTACTAATTTCATACAGACGAGAAACTGCTAAACATCTCTTTTGTTTTTCTCCTCAAATTCCGACGCGCAATGTTTTATCCACTTCTAACGTCTTTTGTTTTGGTTTTGGAAACCTATAAAAATGATTTTCCTGGAATTTTATCCAATTGTTCTCATAAAATCTCGCCTCATACTTCCTTCGGAATTTGTATTTGGAAAAGTTGTTTAAATCTAAGCATCTGCAAGCAGAGTTAATTTTGACAGAAGTAATCGCCTCATTTGCAAATGACAGTACTTTCGTGTAACGCAAGTACTACGTCGGTTTGTCAGTGGCTCATTGCCAATTTAGGAGAAACACTTCTAGATGAGTACTTGTGGTATTTTCGTTTCAATGTAATTAATAATGCTAAGCCCTAGTCATTGTATAGAAGTGGCCTTGTGGATTTTTATGTGATTTTATAAGTATAAGTAATAGTTTATAAATAATAGTGGAACTTATGTAGAACTACAGCTCAGGAACTGATATGTTATATTTATTATCAAACAACCAAATTTTGAACGGAAATACTTTTATTGGTTCTATGTTAGATGGAGAAGGGCTGTTTAAGGAACGTGTATTGTTACAGATTAATTATTTTCTCGCTTGTTTCCTGCCGGTACGCATACGATGGTTAAATATTCCTGTTAATCGTAAAACGATCAGACACTTATAGGATAATGCAATATAAGTATCACTTTGTATAGATTTGGCACTTGAATACATTTACTTATGTCTACAGAAGGGTTGTATTTATGTACTTATTTATTTATTTATTCCATTATTAGGGCACATGTATAGCGTTTTCCAAATAAGGTTGTGTATTTGTACCAAAAAATTTTTACGAAATCAAATAAACATCGTATCCATATCATGCTAAAGACATGAAAATATTTACAATCAACCAAATTGAATCAAAACTGATCAAATTGAATCAAAATAATGTTTCCTTCCGGCCTTGCTGTCGTCTGCCGGATGAGTCGCAGAGTAAATGTAAAATCCCTTCAGCCCACGTTCCATGGATGTTGTTTGATCTGAGTTTAATGTGAACTGAAGAAAAAAAAACTTGTTTTAAGGATAACATCCTTTCACAGAATGAATCGTCACAAACACGACCATATCGCGCAGATGAAGTGTTTTCTTTGAATATACCTTTTCGTGAAACGAGCTTTATAACATAAATGCTACCCACAAGCTGCCGGGCGTTACAATGGTTAAACTCATTCTGCTAAATTGACTTCAAAGCACAACCAATGGATCGCGCAAAGTGGAAGGTAATCATCAGCGATTTAATCCCATAACATGTTTGCAACAACGTTTGCCGCGGGAGTATTGAGTTGCAGGTATGAATGGATGATGTCGGTTTGATTGTAGGGCCGTGGTGACGCCGGTAGATGAAACATTCCGTTTTCATTCAATTAGTGTTTACCGCTCGTCAATAGCCGTTGCGCCTTTTACATACACTACGAAAACGTGCGGTGACATCGGTTTCACGGTAGGTTGGTTCGCAATGTTTGTTTTACAGTCATGTTACCGGGGGTTCGCCAAACGCAGTACCGTTTGTGTTTTGTGTGGTTAAGGAGAGGAAGAAGCGTATCAATTGGCTTGCAAATGATGGTTTGACGAAACTCGGTACGTGCAATGTGCTAATAAAAAGCATTGGTTACGAACTGTGTTTCTTTTTCTATAGGCACATATGACAATCACAATTTCATGGTGAAGCACGTATCAGATATTATGTTCAATATAACTTAATCTGGCAGTTATGTAAAATGCATTGAAAACATGAAGGTAAATTGTACACTGTATCATTCAAAGCATGTGAATAACAGTGCTTAATTCAAAAATAATTATCTGTTAACTGTGTTCATTGAGGTCTGTAATACTGATGTACCCTATAGACTAAAAAAAGAAGCGATTTGTTGTCTCTTTTGTCGCAGAGAAGTTTTTAACATTAGTTTTTTATGCATGATTAATTACAAACTTTGATGAAAAAACATTGACACCATAAGAAACATTTTAATCACTTGTTGGTTGCATTCATCCGTATAGCCATATGCAATGGCTATTCCACCGTATTTGGTCTAGGTTTGCCTTTTCCGATTCTATAAACGTGTCGTACTAAGGGCTCAACTCGTACTTTTCAATTACATTTTTTACCTTCATTCCAGCAATAAAGCTATGTATACATAAAGCTAGCTCATTTTAACACATTCCTTCTGGAGATACCATGTGGAAAAGTAGTTTATACTGTTTTATAAAAAAATGTGTAAGCCTGGACCGTATTACGTAGGTTAATTTAAATTAATTTAATTTAATTTAATCTATTGTTGGACCCCCCGCTGGTCTACACAAAAAGCTTAACTAATACTTATAAACTAACCAAAACGCTGGCGAAGACGATCTTTCAACACTGACGAAGAAATATATGATTGAGTAAGGAGGCACCAGAATATACAATAATATTCCTGGATGGACCGAACGACAGTGCAATATACGGTTTTCTATGTAAAAATGGACATAGTGCTACCACCAAGGGCCTCCAAGAGGAAGACTGGATGTTGGGGCCCCGAAATCGTCAATCCAGGAGCAACCTCCTCCCCCATCTCAAATTAAGGTAGACTGACTCCCAACAGCAAGCTAAGTGTCAGTACCACCTCCTCACCCCCCTCACCCCCTCGCTCATTTCAAGAGAGCCTAATTTAGCCTAAACTCGTCTTACCGCCTAGGCTTCCCGTTACCCTACATCACCACTGCATAGGATCATGGGCACATTTTCTTTACACATTTAGATCATAAGTCCTAATGCCATGAAACTTGTCTTTACATTCTAGCAAGACACCAAGACCTCGTATACAGGATGTGCGCGTCAGCGAGATTTTAGAAATTACATAATTATCGGGTGATGTGTTTTAGTGCAGGATATAGTCTGGCAGCCGGTCTCGTAGTACAGCCGTCAACTCGTACGACTTAACAACATGCCCGTCATGGGTTCGATCCCCAAATAGACCGTGCCGCCATACGTAGGACTGACTATTCTGCTATGGGGGGAAATCAATTAGTCACTGAAAGCCAAGCCCACAAGTGGTTACAGGCAGGCCTTGACTGACAACGGTTGTTGAGCCAAAGAAGAAAATAGTCTGGCATTTAACTGGACACAACTTTCATCCTTTTCGGATACACCACTCTTCGAATAGGTCGAGCATTTCTTGCAGGCGCTGACAGTCGCTTGTGTTTTTGGCCGCAGTAACAATATTTAAATCATCGGCATAGGCAGGATATGACCCCACGGGCAAAATGTTTAGTCCAAGGAATGGTCCAAGGTTGCTTCCCTGCGGAACCCCAGACATGCTAGTCAACGTGTATGAGCGTTGTGATTCAATTCCCGCTTGGTAGGTACGGTTTCGAGAGATAGGATTTCACCCAGGATGAAAACCAACCATTTTTTTAGTGTTACCAATTTTAGTTTTAACCAACCAATTAGTTTTATTTTTTTATTAGTAGTATTTTGTGGGAGATGCTGTCAAAGGCAGATTGGAAGTCAATGTATACTGCGTCATACTGAGCTCCGTGATCCATATTTCGTAGGCAAAAGCTTACTAATTCACGAGATTTATTGCCGAGGAAACGACGTTTCGTGAAACCATGCGGACATCAGGTAATATAACTTGACAAGGCATCAAGTAGGGGTGAATAAATGACTTGCTCAAATATGTTTTGCCCAACCGCATAGTGACACAATTCCTCCCACAATTAGGAGACATAATTGTATAATTTGTATATTTTTGCACAAAAAGTAAATAAAATTATAATGGCTGTTGGTTCATTGTGTTGGTCTTTGTGTTAACTAAAAAATCAGTTGCCAAAGGTGAGCAAACAAAGTTGTTATAATAAAATAGAACATTTTGATATGATGACGAAATAACAAAGACAAAAATATAAAGTATGCGACCAACTGTTGAGAAGGTAAATTGCATTATCCGGATTAAAGGATGGTGCTGACGACGACAGTCACATTGGACGTACTTTTGCCCTGCTATTAGTGCTTCCTGCGAGTGCCCCACCCATCCCACCCAATGACACGACAAAAGGATGATAAACTGGAATAAAAAAAAATCTACCAGCATGGGCCCACGATTAGCAACAGCAGCGGAAGTGAGTTAGCTCCGACAAATGGTACCGCTCAACTACATAGGGGTGATGGGAAAAATGCACAGAAGCTAGCAGGGACAGGAAGAAAAACAAACTAACCGCAAGTCAGCATGTCGAGTCGCAATTGCAGTTTTGTGCTTTAGTTCGCCTAGGTTTACTTACGATGTTCACACATTTATAATGCATTATCACTACAGCGAGTCATGAAATATTTATAATCTCATTATTTTTGTATGGCACGGTAGCATAGCGGCAAATGGTGGGCATTTTAAGCTGTCGGTCGCATGCATGGGACCGTATGCTGGTAACAAGAAGTGGCCCACCAAAACTGGAAACAATTTAGCAAGTTGAGCTGGCATGAGGTGGTTGTTTGATTGCCTGTGCATTCCGCAAAGCTAGTGTGTGAATTTAGACATGAATGTACTATTAAGATGTCTTTTACAGATTTATAAAATTGATTTTTTTCGTTAGTTTGAATGTAAATTAGTTTTTTCATAATTTTGTGATTATTGTCATGTAATTTGTCAGTTTGAACGTTGTATTGCCCGTAAGGTTTATCGGAAAGATAATTATTAAAAAAATATCTTCTTTGCCTAGTCGTTTCTTCTGCTAATACGTACTCACACATTCGAAAGGTGCTCAAAAATAATGATTTTCCACACGTAAAGGGTTGATAATGGCACTCCAAACAAATTCAAACAATTGAGCATAATTCACGGAAACGACATATCGATAAAAACACGAGTACTCTCGAAAGCAAGCAAAAGTTTATGCAACGAGTGAGGCTGTGGTTTCGGCTGCTGCACGATTGCAGTGCAAGCTATTTGGAAAGTTTAACGGGTTTGATATTTGGTTCGTTTGAGCGGTGGCTCTCCATCAGAGGGACGCTTGCGTATCGCGCAAGAGGACAGAAAGTTTGTGTGGCGCATTGCTTTTCCGCTTAGAAAGCAGGTAAATTGAGTTTTCAAAAGTAGGATTTCTTAAGTTTGTGGCGAACGCTGCGAACCGGCACTACATCGGGCACGACGAAGCCAACCAAAGGACAAACTTCGCAAGCGGAAGTAATCCGCGAGCAATTGCATACCAAATCATTAGTACGTTTCTTTCAATGGTTTCTAATGCAACATGAAACGACTTGCGGGAGTTTCTTTAGCCGTGCGGGGAAGTAAAAAACTTTTGCGGTTCAAATTGCCTAAAGTCTCCCGCGAGCCGATTGACATTAGATAAATGTGCAGCAACCGGGGACAAGCATGAAACTAGCACAATCGTTATGCCAAAATAAGTGTGGTGTGTGATAAAAACAGAACACAGAACTCTTCCGTTGAATAACCAGCATTTGTTGGGTGTTTAACATTGGTTAACAATTGGTTCGTTTGACAGCATTTTAAAGGTAATTTTCGTAGTCGCTTCTAAACTATAATGATGAGTCGAGGCTCGATGAGGTCTTTATTCGTTCACAGTTCGCACAAAAGAGAGCGTGTCCAACGGTTACGACGAACGGCCGAACCGTCCTTAGCTAACACACACGTACACACGTTCGCTTAACAGTGTCGTACGGTCTGTTTACGTGGTGCAGTCCTCTTCTATGGTGCAGCG
>AXCO02005435.1:0-18357 GCA_000473525.2 Anopheles melas | reverse complement strand
CCAGACCGGCCTAATGGTCTAAGGTACCTCTATCTAGTAAGGTATTCGATGGTGAGCTATTATTTTTATTTACTGACAACCGAACGAATGTACAAATGTTTTTAAAATAATTTAGTCACATGACTCTCTTTGCCTAATGTATAACATGCTTAAAAAATAACTAAAATAGATGTATGAATTTTAGTGTATTGCAATATAATTTATGACAACCTGAGCGTGTACCTGAGTATATATGTATATATGTATCGCAATATTAACTCTAGTTTTTTCTTCTTTTCTGATTACAGTCAAACCTTGGGCACGAACCGTTTAATTCACTGTTCTCCATAATCAACGAGTGCAGTTTGTCACCAGTACGCTCATAATATGTGACAAAAGCTATAAAAATACTACAAAATAAAAGAAATCATCTTAAACGATCCTCGAAACGACTCGTCCGATATTCTGCGAACCAAGGGTTCTGCTTTCGGGTGTGAAAATAATTAAATACCACCGTGTCGCGACTGTCATTTAATTGTCTACAATTTGGCGAACGAAAAGAAGTGACATAACACTGCAAAGCGAGCCAATGATAAAAATCTTCACACACGGTTTCACTTGGTAAAGATGCTTTCATGCTAGTGGCAAACAAAAGAATATCACTCCATCGAGAGCAGCATTGGCGTGGCAAAGGTGAAGTGGGTGGCTAGGTGAACCATTTACTCTTGGAAAGGCGCGACTACACACCATTAGAACAAACAGCCGTAAAGACAGCAACATATACGATCCAATTTAAAACTACATAGAATTCCAGCAACATCACACGGTGGCAGGAACCGGTGAAGTGCATGAAAGGAATATATCAACACGGCGGATTGTGATCCCTTCCCGAGTTTGGTTCTTCAGTCTATACTTCTGTCGATCTATCTATCTCTCTCTACACGCAGTCACATACACTATCGACATTCCTCTCGGTTTTGCAGACTTACCGAAAGAGCAATTTAGTAAAGCACACCAATATACGTGGTCAGTTTCAACGGCTAAGGACAGTTTTTCAGCACGAACCACAAACACGTATACATCGTCTTTGCCTTTTCAAACATTCTGCAAAGTGACAATGCTAGTTGAGTTGATGAGCTGAAGAATAGCCACATTTTTGACACACTGGTCAGCAGCAGCTCTAAGGCGTCTAACTAATGCAATACTCACGAAGCTAATACGGGGGTGTAAGCTACAATCAGTGCAAACTACATTTTGAATTCTGACAACGCCTGTCGCTGCTATTTTGTGCGCTCTACAGGGCAGCTTCACTTTTCTCTCGATCTCCTGACGCACATAAGTAAAGTATACAACACTACAAGCTACTACTACTACTTCTACTGCATTCAACACCATTCTTGGGAAGGGAAAGCTATCCTAACGAAAACTTCACATCAAGCCAAAGAGAGCCAACCAATTGTCATTGCCATAAGTTAGTGTCTCAAAGTGGAAACGAGAGTTTGAACAAGACACAAAAAGAAAAAGGTAACATAAACGTTTATGTTGGTCGGCACAAACCATTGGCATCTGTATGAGATAGCGTGAACCGAGAAACGAACAGTTCGTTACGTGCATAGCAAAACGTATAATAGAAAAGTGTATATTCAGTTCAAGCAGCGTTATATCGAACTGTAGAGTGTAATACTGGTAACGGTTATGTACATTGAATGAAGTGCAAACAGAATATGAAAGAAGACAAAATAAGCCAATTAGCACTGTGTAACTGCTAGTGTACAAGACAAACCAACACAGTGCGTGAGACAAATAGTTAGGTGTGAAAAATATACTTAGGTGTTATTATTGGCAGTTACGGGATATAACATCCGTCTTCTAAAATGTGTGTGTGTGAGTGTGTTTGTGTGTACGATAGAAAGTGAAAAGTCGTAAAGTGAAAGTTTTCATCAAATCATAAAAATACACACAAAAACACTTTGCCACAAATCAATCTCACCTTTAGCATATTATGCTAACGTGTTGGAATTGTAAACCGACGGGCTATGTTTGTGATGCTGTCAGTTCGCACAACAACTTCCGTTCGTGAACGGCACGCCGAAACGGTCCAGAAGGCAATCAACATCAATCAACTCATACGCAACATCAGCAACCGAAAGCACCGTAAACCTCGGACTACTGAAACCGAAAAGCATCAGCTAGAACAGACAGAGCAGCAACATTTAGGGCAGTTTCCTCAACACGGGACGATTACTGCCAGCAACAAGAGTCATAGCAGCAGCAGCAGCAGCATCACCAGCAACAGCAGTATAAACAAACAACAAAATAACCGACGCAACAGTAGGGAGAGTGCTAAAAACGACTACAACAACGCTAAGTCCAACAACTGCCTTCTAATCGCCGCTTCGGAACAACAGAATCAGATCTCCAGTAGACAGCGCCATCGATCGAAAAACGTCAACGTCGATCGGAACTGTAACAATATTCGGAATCGAGCGAAGGAAAAGATCGACAAAACCGTACCACCGCTTATTGGAACCGTTGTCCCAACAGCCGCAGTCATTATCGACCAGAACGCGAGAAGCATTCCGTCAACGATAACACCGATATCGCTCTGCACCATCTCCCAGCCGAACGAGTACCGTCTGCCAGCGGACATACGAAAACTGTCGGTAGAGTTCACAAAGCCACCAATTGAACCGGTGAATAAAATTAACACTGAGCTGGTCCTTACCGCGTCCGTTCGGCCCACGATCAGGACGCTGACGACTGCAGGCGTAACGACGACAACAAGGACGACGACAGCAACGATCACGACACCAACGAGAACCACGTGCTCGATTGCCCCGCCCGAACATCAACAGCAGCAACGAAACAACGCTACCAATCTCAACGTTAACCAACAGACCGACGCCAACAATAAGGATAAATCCAAGTTTCTGCTACCCGAGCTGAACAACTTTCGGAAACCGCCAACTGTTCAGGTAAAAATCTCTATATCACCCTATTGTTGGCGTATTTCTAAGCAGGGTAGTTAAACACATTTTATTAAATTTTGTGGTTATGTTAACTATATTTTGAGATGGTCTATTGCAACTGTCCCGTGGTACAGTCGTCAAGTCGTACGATTAAAGAACATGACCGTCATGGGTTCTAGCCCCGTATCGACCCCTACGAAGGGCTGATTATCCTGTTATGGGTAATTCATAATTCACTGACAACCAAACTCAATAATATGGTATAGGCAGGTCTTGACCAACATTGGTTATTGCACCAAAGAAGAAACAGAATACAGCTATATTAAACGAAAACAGGCGCAAGTTTATTTCAATCTGATTTGGTTTTACAATGGAAAATAATTGCAACATTTCGTTCGTATTTCATTTAAGTTATTTATCAATGTACGACCGATTTTATTCATAAATAATAATCCAAAAATCATTCTCGTAAATCTATTCTAGTTTACACTGTGCTTGTACGACCATTCAGAAATATAAATATCGTATACAACTTCTAACCGTCAAATTCCATAAACATTGATATCGTAAATAACCCCAGTAACAGAGGGGGCTGTGTACCCAGTCCGGTGGTACAGTCGTCAACTCGAACGACTCAATAACATGCCCGTCATGGGTTCAAGCACAGAATGGACCGTCTCCCCGTAGCACGAAATTGACTGGATGGCTGCGTGTGGTATTGAATTAAGTCTCGAAAGTCTGTATAGGCCAGCATGTCCGCGTAGCACGTTACGGATAATTCCGTTAGAAGAAGAACGAAATTATTTAAAAAATAAGTCTGAATGATTGTAACTTATGAGAAATACAGTCGAACAACTTGTAAACAATAATTTCTTTGCAAATCTCTTCTTTCCAGGTACCTGTGGCAACAATATTGAACGACCTTAGCCCAGTGCCTGCACCAGTTAAAGTTACCAATAAAATTACCAACTCGAACCCTATGAGTCCTATGACCCCCGCCGGGCTACAGAGTAACTCGCCGGACGTTAAGGCCATGCGGTAAGTAGTCAGACGAAACAGATCCTGAACACGAACATTGAATTTATTTTTTAATTTCTATTACAATCTCACTTCCATTGTTCAGTTGCTTCCATTGACTTGTCCCCTTTACGTTTTATTTTTGTGTTGTATAACCAAATGTTGTGTGTAGATTTTAATGTATTGATCAATCACATTGACACTGTTTAAGTTTAAGCGGCAAACAATGTTGATGCTAATCCACCTTTCCTGTTCACAAACAAAACCATTTGTCAGCTGTCACAACCAATGAACAACATGGTTATGATTGCTACAAATTTAATTTAATTAACATAAAAATCGTAAACATGCATCGAACACTACGAAACGCGCACCCGTAGCAAAGAAAATTCCAATTAAAAACGAGTTAGCTCACAAAAATACCATCATACCTCATCCTGTACCCAAGCGTGCTATTTCACTCGGCTTCATCTTTTCTGTGTACAAAGCACATTCGTTTCGCGTTTTGTTTACTTCACAAATGTGTGTGAGCATTAAACACGTGTTGTAGTATCAGCAATAATGGATGATTATTGTGTGTCTCGCCTGTCGGTCGACAAATAGCGTTTCAAAATTCGATTTGCGTGCGTGGTTGTATTTTTTCCAAAGAAACAGACACTCAATTCAAATTGCCAATGCGGCCATGTTTCATTTTAATAGCACTGAAAAATGATGTGCCGTATTATAAACTAATGTTTTGCAGGTGATGCCATAATAGAATTCGCGGCTTCGCGTTCTTGAGAGTCTGACAAACACGAAAAGGTTTATTGACGTACCCACAATATATTCAAATTAGAATTTTTAGGAACCATTTTGTGAATTAACTTTAGATCGTATCCAAACAACTGCAACTGAGATCTGTCTGAAGCTAATAGTCAAATACTTTTCTCTGACAGTTTTCCAACCAAAACTAAATCTCGTCTTTCCAGATATTATTCTAATCGTAGTTGAAACAAAGCACAAACTCATTAATCATAAATGTTCTAAATTTGTCTGTTGCCTTCCTTCAACCACAGGTACTACAGATTGTGGATATATACATGCAACGCTGTGCTCCTGATGGCAGTCATCGTATTCTGTGGCGTTGCTGGTAAGATTCTACTCTCCGACTACAAGCGCCTGCTGGTGAACGGATTAAGTCTGACGCAGCCCAGTTTCATTTATGCTTACTTAGCTCTGCTGGTGCAATCAGGTACGCATAGTAAAACGAAGGATGGCGCCAATTGCTATCAATGTAGCGATATATATGTAACATGATGGACATAACAACATAACGAATATTCGTTTTATCTGCATAATCGTTTTTGTTTTCTTTTCAGGTTTCCTACAACTGATAGGGTGTCTCGGTGCCTTAAGACTGTCGGAGAAATTGTTAAACGCTTACTGGTTACTTTTACTCGTGTTGTTGATAGGGGACGCAATGTTAGGCATTTTTTGGATGTTCAAATTCGATCGAGTCATGCACGATCTGCAACCGATGCTAAAGTAAGTTGGTGCTTTGTGCACTAAATGTTTTAAATGTTTATATTATCAAAATGTAACGTGTCACTGTATTATTATGATAGTCCAAAACAATATAAACTTCACACAGTTAGCATTTCGTTGAGGACGATTATGGAGCAGAAATATGAACGTGAATAAAGTCCGAAACATGTTAAAACATATTTTCAAAATTAGTTTCAAATATGTGTATTGGCTGTGCCATGAATTACCAATTAAACTAATGAATTATTCAAACTGCCAAAAATGCATTCAACAAAATACCGTTGTTACCATATACCATTATAGAGTATAATCTAAAACCTTTACATCATTTTTGTACTCCCACAATAACGTCAGCAATCATATTTCATCCCCCACCACCGCTCGATATTGTTTGTTTATTCTTTCCAAAAACCTCGAAACCCAAGATCCCTTCAAAATAGGACATTTATTCCCGAATTTATGTGCCCTAGGTAACACGACACCGGTTTGCCGATCCGTACCGTTGTGGTGAAGCCGCCTCTCCAAATGGCAACTGCTTTATGTCTAAAAATACGCAAAACCGATTACAAACAGCAAAAACTTTCGCTGCTCGAATAAAACCCGTCACCACATCCGGGACCAAAGAACGGATTCACTTTACGCCATCCCCTCCCCTCTAAAAACGTCTGTAATCTCACGATCGGGGTACACTGTACACCGAGCGAGAATATTGTTTCTTCCCATGCGCACAAAAGTATCAAATTGAAGGCGCCATAGACTTTGGTAGCGTTTGAGTTGCATTAATTTTAGTACCAGGAAATTCGTTCAACATATTGTTCATCGCAACTCACGTTTCGTACCGCTTGTCGCACCGATCCACCTACTTCCACCCAAAATTCACCCAACACTTGCCGCACGCGTTCCTGCCACAAGCTCCATCCAGAGCCCGCGGCCATAAGAGTTAGCTGTAACTTTCGGCTGTGTTTACGTTCCGTACTTGATGCACTCCCGTTTTTTATCATTCCAGATACCGGCTAGCGCATGAATATGGAAATTCGCCCGAGCTGACGGAGCTATGGGACCGGTTACAGAACGAGGGCCGATGCTGCGGAGTCACTGGACCGCAAGTAAGTATGGCTGGAGGCTCGTGTCGGACCAAGCCTGCGCGCGTGTTAAGCGGCAGTGCGAGTGCGGTATTAAGATTGGGATCGTATTATTTTCGGTGCTGGCTGTTCGGTGCTGGGTCTTCCGGACACCGGCAGCCGTGTATTACGTAAAGCATGTATGAATTGAAGCAGAAGGAGGAGGGGGGGGGGGTCTACGAACGTGAAAAAGGGGTAGTCAGTGTTGGTGGTGGTTGTGAGTTATTTTAGTTTCTTGGATTTGTTGGAATGTTTGTAAGCTCTTAATCTAGATGCAGATATATTCAACCACACAAACACATACACTTGCCCGGAGCGCGGGTGAAGTTCAAAGGGTGAAGTTGGGGTCGGGCTGCGATTTGTTACTAACTGCAATTAAAGCTTATATTTAGAACCCAGCAACCGAGGCAGGCTTGTGAAAGTTTTTCGTAAATCAATTTACATAGCATTACAATTCGTACAAAGAAGTTGTCACCTTCAATGCGCCAAAAGAACATGGAAGAACATATGATATTCTATATCTTGGGCACATCTCTTTAGACATCATTGCTTTTCTGGAATTCAAATTTTGTAAATTTACAACATTTGTTTGATTCTACTATAATGCATTAGTAAAACAGATTATTAATTATTAATCACAATACCTAGGAATATGGAATCCAAATTCCAAAATAATAATGTGACTGAATTAGTGTTTGAATTAAAAAGGCGCTCAGTTCAAACAACAGAACCAAACATTCAATGTACCGACCCTTTACTCCAATGTTGGCAAAACATTCGCTGCATTGCATCATGCACCATGCCAACAGTACATTTAATTAGCTACTCTAGTTCTGCTCATGCAACTCGATGTCTAAGCATTGTACTTTGTTGTTGGTAACTCTAATGATTCAAACCATATGTACTGTTCGACACTACTAGGAGCAAATACAATGTGTTACGCCAACCTCTGTTTTGTTAAAGAACGATAACCATTCTCATTCAATCAATGAATTAAAGCACTACCGGCAGTCCGATGGGTACTATGCATAGCACAGCGTAGTGCACTCGGTTTTGGGTCATCAGGATAACCCACTCCATTTGTACATTCTATGATCACGCTCTTCCCACTTAAAAGTCCAATTTTAGAGGGCCCTCTGTTTTACATGGTACTGGTTAAACGTTTCATTTGAATACGACCGCAAGCTGAACAAACTATACACAACAGTCCCCTGCACCGCGACATTCGAAACTCCTTTCCAATGGCCTAACAAACAATCCACCCTATACGTTCACAAAATGTGCTCTTTTCCGGTTCGAACTTAACAGCAAGACCAAAAAGCAGTACCTTTTTCCTGTCATTGTACAAATACCAATCGTTTGCCGATCGGAAGATGGTACAGCTGTGGTTGATTGAGAAAGAGAGAGAGAGAGAGAGAGAGAGAGAGAGAGAGAGAGAGAGAGAGAGAGAGAAAGAGAGATAGAAAAACAGGCCACTCTGCTTCAGTCGCAATTGTATGTAAAATGTGAGCCAGCCGGAAGGATGTGTTAAAATGGATTTACCGACCACCGTGTTTAATCCTTTGCATGTTCCTCCTCATTCAAACCGATTACTGTGTTTAAACAGGAGAGATTGAAAGAGCATAATTGGAAACGAGTTTTTGCTCGCTGAAAGAAGCATATGCAGATGTCTGTGTGTGTGTGTGTTTTTACATTGATACCTAAATGGACTAATGTGTGTAACGGTTGAACATGTAATCCGTTACCATAAGCGTTATTTTTAATCTACATTTTAATCTCCCGGGTACCACTAAAGGGCTTAGCACAGGATGATGCAAGATGTATTTAAGCAGTTTTTTTCCGGAAGTTAGTGATCAATTGTATTTAACTTTCTTCTCATCTTTGTACGGATTTGAACAAAACGAATGGCAATACAAATGCTTTCGTAATAATTTTTTTACTTAATATTACATTTCACAATAGTTATAATAGTAAATAGAGTAAATAATCTATAAGTGTTCCATTGCATCATACACTGTTTGAATAATTTATTTCACTTACTTTCAACCATGCAGATCTCCATTCCTGTTCAAGCAAAAACGTGACCTCAATGGTACGCTAATTACTTCATACCTTCAGATTATCTTCCTCCTTGCCTGTGCTACCCGGGATTTTTTTCCCCCACTCACTGCAAAGGCTTGCACCATACGCCCTTGGATTTGGTTCCCACGGCGATCTTAACTAATTCAAACACAGCTAAAGCTGACGATGAGTGTCGAACCGAGCCGTTTTCTACGATTTTTAAATGATCTAACGCGGGTGGATTAAACGTTTGGATAGGAAAATAATCCTTAATAATTATATTCTACCATTGGTTTCGCGGGCCGAGGAAGTCAGTGCAAAAGCATTTGACCATTTGAAAGGGAAAAGAGACACAGGAAAACAACTGTTCGAAACCAATTAGTGTATGAACGATACAAAGTACAAACATAAAATAAATAAACTATTGGTACCATACAGCAATACAGCAAATTAAGTGTTAATAGATACCTTCAAAAGGTTTACTAACGAGTTGTAAAACACTTCTCCATATAAAATGATGAATGCTAGGTTAACTTTTGTATTGCTTGGTTATCTTTTACTAAAGCTGAGTTTATTTTATTTTTTCAAGGATTTTGCACTCAACGCAAACCGTACATACCCGACGTCCTGCTGCACATCCGACATCACGGAGCAGATCAGCATAGGACGGCGTCCGCTCGCTTCCGCCATCGTATTTCGGGGCGGCGAGGATCCAACGGCGGCCGTCGCTGCCGCAACCGAGCTGGCGGCTAGTACGATAAAGGACACACTGCTGATGAGCCGGAACTTTAGCGAGCTCAGTGACTCCTGGAGCCTAATAACGGCTCCCAGCAGTGGCAGCAGTGCAAGCGGAGCAAGCACCGAACCACTGCAGCAGCAAAATGGTGTCATCATCGAGGAGGGCGCGCCTGGGATCGGCCAGTCTGCAGTCAGTAGCACCAGCGCCAGTGATAGTAGCAGTACCTTCAGTTCCAGTACTAACCACGGCACCAGCTACGGCTCTACGACCGGTAGCAGTTCCGGTAGTTCTGCCGGTGCCAGTTCAGTTTCCGGGGGCGAAACGGAAGAAATCAAAACGATCGTCACATGCCGGGCTGTATATCCCCAGGTACGAGATGATAATTAGGATCTACGGTATTGTATTAAAACTGCTCCAGCAAAACGAGCTATTATTGTAGAAAGGACGGGCCTTCGTTTCCTTTCTAATTTCAGACTGTCAACATCAAGAATACAAATTATGTTCCTCTTCTAGCTTAAAACCTCGCCGTCTAATTAAAAAAACGGCATAATTGAAAACATCCTTGAATTAGTCACGTATTGGACTTTTTCAAGACTACCACGTAATAACTTGGCGCTATAAAAACATTCTCCTTTGGGCCAGGAGTGTCAAACACACATTAGTGTTCATAATTCAACATGATTGATAGCACGACATGATGACTAGTTATTCTAATTCAATCTTGAATTTATACATAGATATACAATTATTTTCTGCGACCATATTGAACAATCACAAATCACACTACCATAATCCATAATATTGAACATATGGCCATTCATAATATTTAACATATGGCCGATCTCGTGGTACCGTCGTCAACTCGTACGACTTAACAACATGCCCGTCATGGGTTTAAGCCCCATATGGACCGTGCCCCCATACGTAGAACGGACTATCCTGCTAAAAGGGTCTGTACGGGGGTCTGCTACGGACTGTAAATTAATAGGTTATTAAATGCCAAACCCACTAGTAGTACAGGCAGGCCTTGACCGATAACGGTTGTTGTGCCATAGAAGAAGAAGATTTAATAACTACTCTAATTGCTCTTATTAGCCGTGACAGACAGACTCGTGAGATTGTTTGAACGATCATTCTTCAATTCACTTTTTTTAATGTCACTTTGATATCAGAGCCTTTGACATCTCTGCATTGAAAAAGTTTACGATCAGGCACGGAGACCTAGTTCTGCACACACACACATACACATACACATACACAAAAACCCAGTTCAGTACAAAAGCGTAAAACAAAAGTCTGACAGACGGCCAACGTCAAAAAATGAATGGCCTTTCAGAGGATGTGGCGGGCCGAAGCACAAAGAATAGTATTAAGCTGCAACAAATGGAACATAAAATAAGGCCAGTGAAAATGCATTCGCATATACACGGATACGGTACCGTTTCGACGGGAGAAAATTGTGCACCGCAAAACTCAAACGAAGCAGCTCCATCGCTGGAAAAGGAAATCACAGATCGATGAAACCCGTACCGAGCGGCACGGACGGTCGCGAACGACAAGAAACGTCAGATGCAATTTATTGCACTTTCCGGTGATGCTGCTGCTTTTGCTTGCACCGTACTAGAAAAAGTGAACCATGTGAGAACAGAAAAAAACAAACAAACGAATTGTTCTCCCCATTTATTCGATCCATGACGGATGATGGTTGCCTTCCAACATCGCGCCGTCAACAGCGGCAGTTCGATTTTCTTTTACGACTTTTGCAGCCCCACTACCTACCCCCCCCCCCCTCTACCCCTTCTACAGAGCTTCGCACATGCAGCTTTCGATTTATTTCGTTTATTGGTATATTGTTGTTGCAGTGGAGTTTGTTTTTCCACCCAGACATATTTTCATTCCCAGCAGTGTGAGCTTTTGTTCGCGATCACTTTTGCAGTGTGCCATGTTTGCTTTTAATTAAATCGTTCCTTGTTCAACCCCGGGACAGCACTAACACTCGCCATGTTGCTTTCCCTCTTGCACAATGGCTAACACATATACACACGCACCATGGTAAACCAGCAAGTGGCCAGAAATAGCATTCATCACTTCATTTCGCACACTCCATCGTGCGGCGAACGATGCCGTCTTCCACAATCGATTATTCAGCTGGGCTGAGCGCTATCGACAACAATACACCACCAGCCATATATATTTCCTCGGTGCGCGAGATGCAGCACACTTCGATACATTATAATCAACCATGGGGCGCACGTGCACTGGACGTGTTCATTGGGGACGTATTCAAATTCCCAGAAAATGGCATGTCCTCAAAAAACCAACAACGGTTGCGAATGGTTTAAGTTTCATTGCAATGGTCGAATGTTTTTCTTGCTACCAAAACAAGCGTATGCACTGGGCTCTCACGTGCATGAACGCACGTGATGCCACGATTGACAGCTGCGGAAATACATGTGTCAGAGCACCAGATCTACTTGAAAAATGAGCTAAATTAATCCCATAGAGTCCATAGTTGTATTACGCGCTTTAGTGACAAGTTAGGGTTAATTGGATTTAAGTATTATTGATGTTTTTTTTTCACTTCAATGCTTCAAGCCTTTCCTTGTTGAACTACATATTCCACCTTCTACTTGACAGGGTTGCGCTGAACGAATCGTGTCCTGGTTGCGACATACAGCTGATATACTGTTTGTTCTCGGTTACTGCGTGATAGCGTTCCTGAAGCTATGCTTCCTTGGCATCTTGCGGTACGAGATCAAGGAAATGATACAGAAGATCAAGTTGTTGCAAACGGAAATGTCCGGCGCGATCCTCAACGGTGTCGACTGTGATCAGCAACAGATACAGCAGGTAGGTTACGGTAACATTCAGCATTTGCTACCAAGCAAACATGTAACAACTAAAGCTTTTCCGTTCAAGAAAAATCACAGCACAGGCTCTCTTTCATCAGAAAGAAAATCAATATTCTAAAACGTAAACCGGATAAAAATTAATTAAAAAACCGAAATTTTCAAATCAATAACACCTTAGAACAATACTTTAATTGATTGCAGTAGAGACTTCCAAAATACAAATAAAAGTGCCAAAGAAGAAGAAGAGACTTCAAAATACATTGTAAATTTGAATAATATTTCATTGCGATTTCAAAAAGGAAAACAATACACAAGTTTTCAATTAATTTTTTCATTCTTACTTTTATCAATTAAAAAAACACATTTGACAAAAATTTTACAACCACCGGCCAATATTTATTTTCCACAATGATATAAGAAATGCATAATTTATTGATTTCAATTTTAAAACTTTTCTCTCTCTCTTGAACCGACGCCATTTGCACGCAACCTGGCACGATCTTGGTGTGGAATATCCGCCGAATGCGCCTACAACACCCGCACGCAACACCGTCCGCACGCACTCGCAATTAAAACCAACAATACCACGTAAAAACAATTAAATCGATTACCGTACTACTAACACTATCCACTAAACACCGTGCAACCGGGATCGATTGCTGATTCACCAATGCGATATGATGATACCTGCCGATCCACACCAACCCACATTCTCACAAAATTCCGCTACCCTGCACCGAACCCAAATATTTAACCTAAAACGTTTGATTGCACCCTCTATCGGGTTGATAAATTGATTGAAAATGCCCTGCACACATCACCTTTACGATCGAAAATTCCGGATATCACTGAAAAAACAAAACAAATGCCATTCCAAATCCGCATCTTCATTTGGGGGTGATGTGTGTTTGTGTGCGTATATCGTGTGCTACAGTTTACCTTATTGCAGCAAGTGACGAGCACATCAGTCAATGGTGGCATCCATGCGGAACCGAAGGTAGGCAATCGGGACCGCGAAAGGACACGTGTCGGGTCGGCGGAAAGCGAGCGGGAATCATTGTTGACGCAAGAAAACACTCCCAAACAGCTGCTCAAGCACAAGCAGCTCTACACGTGCATTAACGAACAGCAGCAGCAGCAGCAGCAACAACAACCGCAACACATCTGTGGCCAGTCCTCGTTGGCGGGCAGCAGTGGTGCCACGACGGGTGCAGGCGGAGGCCCGGCCGGGGGTGCCGGTGGCTGTGAGTCGGATACTAACTCCAACTGTGCCCTGCTGGTGGAGGACAACAACGGTCCATCGTTGCTGTCCACCGCAACCGGCACGACCAAGACAATAAACGGTAATAACAACTACGAGCTGTGCGAATTCGACGCCAAGGTGCCCACCTATAGGTAAGCGGAATTGCCTGCTTTGCATGACCTGTCTAGCCCACCTAACCTTCTTCTGACCCCTTTCCCTAAACCCCTCTACACCTCACTCTTCATCCTGACGTACACCTTCAACTGCACACACTGCGCTCCACACAACCACCACTGTCGCAATGAGCGCGATGGCGTTCGTGTATGTGTGCGCGTTTACACTCTACACCCAGTTCGAAGTGAAAGCATCAAGCACCAATGTGTACACCCCCCGATTTACCCTTTCTGGTAGTGTGTTTAGACTGAGCGTTCCTTTTTCGCACCGAACTCAAAAGTATAGTTTGGCAGACATACACAACAACACCCTCACACACACACACTATTTATTACCATTTCGCGATCAAGACACCATTATCCTTTAGGCATGAACACTTCCGACAATGATGTGCGACTAGCTAAAGTGCAAGGGAATTTGTAGGCGTCCTTTCCCACTGCTGCGATAGATGCATTCGCCCCGGTAGAACTTGATCGAAACAGTAAACAATTTAACAGTGCCAGAGTTTTGCTATTAAGAATGCATGGGGCAACAAACGATAAAGCAAACAGTATCGGTTCGCATTAGAATGCTGTGACGCGTCGGTTGTATAGTCAGCCACTGTGGCTGTGCGGCGGCAAGATGTTGAAATGTGTAGAAACAAAAATCGAGCCAAACCACTAGACACACAGACACATTTAGATCGATTTCAAATTTATATTAAAGTAATTATAGTTTTCCTTCATGAATGTGCTTCCAAATAGATTGGCTTTAAAATTAGTCAGGCTAGCAGACTGTGTGGATTTTTTTGATACCGATCATTAAAAACTGCTTCCATTGATCTCTATTCTAATGCAAGGAGAATATTGTTTGTTCAACTCTACGCCGTATAAGAACTTTTTCAAATTATTCAACACGGTATTGAAAATGCTCCCAAAACGCTGTATTTTTAACAAATTTACAACATCAGTACTCATTCCGGGCAATCATCTGAGTCAAACAGAAAAATGTAAACCAAATCCACTTTAAACGAACGGAAATTTTATCCGTATTATAGAAGTCTCAAGATCCGTGAAACATTTCATTCAATAACCCGAGACAATGCTACCAAATAGCACTGTCAGTGTTCTTATTTTGCAAAACAAACGTTAACGTGAAACACAAGAAACATTATAAAAATGTTTAACCGTTTTTAAGTTTGGTGTAAATTTATTATTTTTTTCGGGGAGCCTTTTCTATCAGAGCACCAGTTTTGTTTTTCAAATCTGTTCTGAAGTGAAACGGTGTTATGATTTTCACGTAATCCCCTTATTGTTCATTGCATTATTCCCACACTTATTTTTAATGTAATAAATAATAATCATTTCTTATGTGAATGTAACTGGCAACTCTTCTTCTTCTTTAGCACAACAACCGTTGTCGGTCAAGGCCTGTCTGCCTGTACCACCTATGGGCTTAGATTTCAGTGACTTATTGATTACCATAGCAAGATAGTCAGTCCTACGTATGGGAGCACGATGAATTTGGGGCTTGAACCCATGACACGGCCATGTTGTTAAATTACTGGCAATGAGTGTAGTATAAATTAACCATACCCTTCGTTCAGTTAGAGATATCGTAGAAGAGACAAATCGAGTTGAAAAACACGCATCATAATACGAATTCAGTATTTTGACACTTTTTCTCTAACGCTCGGATCACATAATGGCCCTTTTAGTGTTACGTAATTGATGGATAAAGCCTAAATAAAGTCTTATTTACTTTATTTTATATCTTAAACTGCAATGTTCCGCAAAATAGTTGTAATAGTAGTCTATAGTTCTATGTGAAGCTGCTTAACAGAAAAAAGCTCAATTTACTAAGATAGCTACTTTATGCGGTTTACTTGATTTTGTTTTTTTAGTGCAGGAATCTCCAAACTACGGCTAAAATAAATAAGTATATTATTTTAACTATTTTCATATGTTTGAATTTTTTGCTTTTCAAAGACAAAATTCAAGCTACAATAATAAGAAGGCTGCAGCAATTCTATAGATTGACATAGTATTTTAGTATCAAAAAGAGATTGAAACGAACTAGCTAAAGATAGCGTCAAAATGGCCCGCAACAATCTTATTTGCGATGCATTCGGCCCGTGAACTCAAAAAGACCCCTGACGTAGTGTAATAGTTCACAAATGTCAACAAACATTTTTCTTTAATGTTTCAGACTAGTATTTCTATAGTGAATTTCGAGACACAGCTTCACGAATCGGGTATACGCTCTATTACTTTGCATAGCCGCTAAAACCGGGACATTAATTCTATAAGATATACGAGCCTTGCTATTAAAAACCACCCTTTTTTCGACTATAACAAATAATTTCGGTTCAAGCGATAAAAAAGTGGTTTGAATAAAAAGGGGTCTAGTCTAGTAAAATGCTACATACATGTGGAATTGTTTTGATTGATGTGGTAATTTAATTTTTCATTTGAATCTATTGTGTGATAAAAAATAAATTAAGATTATAAGATAACATTTTTGTCTTCTCATGCATACTTGTTATGTCCAAAGTGGCGATACCTTATAATCGGCCGTAAGACAATGACACTTTTTTGCAGTACAGGTTTTGCCCCTGTTCATGCAGCAAGTATTTTTGTAATAATTGAATCCTTTTTCCCAATGAAAAGAGTACCAGTGGACAGTGCGAGTTCATACCCCTGTAAAATCACTTCCAAAACACCTATTCCACATCCATTCATCACGAACACGGTGCCATTTTATCTGTGCGTACTAAACTTTGTCCAGCACCCAAGCAAGCTCACGCCAGCCACCCCCAAAACTCCACACATTTACCATTCCTGTCTTCCTGTCTTCATTTCCTCCTTCTTTTTCGAGATACAAATGCACCCGCTCGAACAAGTTCGTCCAGCACCAGCCGGCCCAGCAGGCCCCGCCGCGACTCTATCAGGAAGCGTGATCCCTGGCGTTACGCTTGTGACGCACTACTGGCCGCACCCGTTCACTGGGTCGCCGCATTCTCCGCACGCTCGGGAAGCGTTCCCGCACGATAAACCCTATCGCCACCAGCACCGTCCAAGCCGGCAAGAGGTAGTAGCACCCGTTTGCAACGTGCCAATTTTCGAAAGCTTCGAAGGTAGTAGAGAGCTTGGGGAGGCGCTGCTTACATTCGAAAACATTCTAAGCGTTTGGTGCACTCGCGTTCAGTGTTGTGAGCTGCGCTCATCATACATGGGGCATAGTTCCGCAGTATAGCAAAAAAAAAAAAGACTAACGCTGCTGTAACAATAGCAATCGCGTAACAAGACTAACATTTCAAACAACCTTCATACTGCACTACTACCGAGCCGGCACGGTCTAGTAAATAGTGTGGTGAAGCAAAACAAATAAAAAACACGTTCCTTTTTATACAATAACTCATAATGCAACGCATTTGAACGCTTTTGTAGACGCTTTTACTCACAAAGCAAACCACGCACTCGGCATGTAAAGTAGGATCTGCCAGACCGACGCTCATTGTGCTATGCTCCATACACATACTAGTACGTATTTTAGAGTTCTGCTTGAAGCCGCGCAATTTGTTTGCAAACATTACCACACACTACGCACCACGTACCCTCAAACACATCTCAGTACGCTTGATCAATTACGCTTTGCAATGTGCATACTGTGCTGTAATGCTGACTGGTTGTGTTACATGTTACCAATCTACTAGTTTAACCATCTTTACGGTTTTGTTTCTTCGCCCTGCTGCTAAGCATACGCGCCCGGCTAATCGACTATAAATTCTTCTTTTTATCCCTTCACCTGCCCGTTCTTTCTCCTTCTGCCTCCTTTCGACCCTGCAACAGACTTCTGAATGCACCGACGGTTACTAAAATCTGACTACGGTATTACCTGGAGCAGCTGTTCGGCGATCGGTGGCGCAAATCGCGCCCGAACGCCACCCGCCCGGGACAGCAGCCCACGGCCAACGAGTTCGACGACACCGGGGGAAGCCAACCGGGCGCCCGCCCGGGCAGTGGCAGCTCGCGCCTGGTCACCAGCAATACGACCGGCAGCACCGCGACCACCATACTAGGCAGCGCGGCGGCCACGTCCGGCTCGTCCGTTAGTGGACCGGGTCCCGGGGGCGGTGGCCCGTCGTCCACCGGCGGTTCATCATCGTCGGTCAAGTGTACGGTCGTTAACCGGCTGCACAGCATCACCGCGGTGGGTGGGAGCGGTGCGTCGCGTGCCGCCGACCAGGAAGGGCCCGCCGGCAGCACGGGCAGCAGCTCCAAAAAGCGACAGCAGCAACGCTCCCGCATCACGTACGATCGGGAGCAGGGCGTTCGGTTTTACCGCGGCACGGAAACAACCGATAGCAACGATTGTGATTGTGAAGATATTTAGATAAGTTGCGCCCCCCCCCCCCCAGCTCCCTCCCTCTCCCTGTTCGTACACAGCTAGAAGCAGTAGGTAGCTACAAGCTCCCCCCTCATCTCCCCCTCACCCTAGACAGGACCAATAGTACCCATGCACACCCGGCAACCTGTGTAATGCCGGACAGCAACGCATGCTTACGGGGTAAGTCTAACCAATCTGCCTGCGTGCACGTGGTTATAAGTGTGATGTTGCAAAAGATGAAACCGGACACAGCAGAACATGGTGAAAATGATTGTGCATGAGCGATTTATGTGTGTGTGTGTGTGTGTGT
>KI920710.1:0-19911 GCA_000473525.2 Anopheles melas | reverse complement strand
AAAAAAATATTGCAATTTAATAGTAAAGCTCGAGTTACAGCTCGAGTAAAAATAAATGTGTTTTTTCGCTACATCTCATTAAATATTAATCAGAATATGACGTAACGTACACCAAAAGAAAGGAAATTAAATTCCACAACTGTTTAAACTAAAAAACACAAAATTTCACGATCATTTTCTTTCAAACTGTTACCCGGGATTATCTACAAAAAAAAAAACTTTATCAAATTCGTACCATTACAAAAATGATTTATTTCTCTTTTTCGATCATAAACATATGTAAAGACTTAAAAATAATACAAACATAATTTATTGATGCCTCTTTTGGAATCATGTTTCACTCGACCTAACGATTAATTAGTACCCCACGGACATCTACCGCTCTAAGTTGCCAAATAGATCAAGTTGTCATTTTTTCCTCCATACAGTTATATTCGTTTCCACAATTGTAGAATTAGACCCATTTAGGAGACACTCACAAGACACATCCTCCACTCGGGAATCCTCATTGCGTCGCACAGTTTCCATCAAACCTGCCACTACGATCACTTAAAGTTGCCCTTTCGGCGCAGCACAGCCGAACTGCAGTCACGAGTTTTGGTCGGTTTCAGGCTCACACCGGCCCTAATGTCGGCCAGCAGCCGATCGTTGACTTCTTCCGCCGGAATGCTCTCGGCGGACGGTTTCTTCCAGACGGTTCCCTTTGATGCTCTGCCCGGTCCACCCGTCCCTGCCAGGAGTGGTGGTGGTGGTGGCGGGGTCAATCCGGAAGCTGGCGGAGGTGGTGGAACCGACGCTGCTTGCTCAGAAGAAGATGCCATTGCGAATGTGTAGTTTCGAGCTGGAATGCACACGGCGACTCTTTTCCAGCAAAGACGAAGATCAACTCAGGACGTAATGTCTTTGCAGGCAGTGTTGTAGCGTGCAAAGCTTGTTTCCGATAGCCAAAAATCGAAACAATATTCTGCTGAATCACACAGTCGGAAGCAAGGGTGGTCGGTTTATCTTATCAACAGCCACAGGCATTAGCGTGCCAATATGATTCACGCACTGGAAATGGGCTTGCTGTTCCACACTCCTCAAATAAGAAAAAATGCAACCTTTTTTCACCCTACTATCGGACAATTCCCTTTTTCCGAACCGTATGACTCGCAACGATCGATGCAACGGATGAAACTGTTCGAAGGTGAAGAACAGAAGCAAGCTATCCCATATTGTTTGCCGAAATTTACTGATCACACACATACTCTCCAGCAGATAGTGAGTACACTTGCGCAGAGTACTTACACATTTACCACTGCGCCGGAGCGGGCGCATCCCTTGCGCATCACCCCTCCGTTGCGGGTGGATTGATTGCTCGCACCGAAGTAATTACGCGGGGCCAATACCGCAACACATGGCACAGCTCGAAATCGTTGGTACGAATGGTAGGTAAATCATGAAGAATTCAACCATCCCACCCCACCTGTACCTGTGGGGAAGGTCACTTATGGTTCCTCCCGCTGGTTCGTTTAATGTTGCTCTTTGTTGTTTTGGGTAGGTTTGTTTTGTTATTTCCTTCCTCCGTTCCGACCCCTTTCTCAGTAATGCTCCATCCCCCAAGGCGAATGAAGATACAAATCAGCAAAAAAAAAAGAACTGGAATGAAAGTAGTTGATGTGGTGTGGTAGTGGTTAGGCATATCTCTTTCTCTCCCTCAAACATCGTGATTCATCAAGCCCAGTCAAAAAAAAACTCGAAATGCATGTTATTTGGTCCGGATCAATATATTTTTGACCACCCCATGGGGTGTGTTGTTTCATCACGTTCACCAAGATAAAAGCCGTTGCCATCAAACTGGTTAGCACGCGACACGAAACCCAATCAGTGTCCCTCGTTTCGTTCGCGTGAGTCATATGCGGTGCGATGGTCATTATAACTGGACAGTGGGGAGTTTTGTTTTAAAATTCATTGTGCTAAACGACCGTTTGGTGCTTAATGAGCAGTTTAGCGGCCATATGCCATTCATCTGTCATGATCAAATGTCCCCAAAACTCGAATTATCATACAGAGTTGGAGTACCTCCAAGAACTCTATGCATTCCCAACCATATCACTCATATCAGTCGAGGACAATGAGTTTCTTTTTCATTTGTAGGCGGGCTAGGTGGCAAAAAAATGCACTAAAACAGCCCTCTCTCTCGCTTGACGTCTCGATCGATCAAAGCGCTTAATCCTGGGCGTGGGGTGTTTAATCAGAACTGCACACGATAAGCGCATTTGGGTGAATGCATTCTCTTATCGGGGTTGCAAGATTGTACATATGCAATAAATTTCTTAACCATCTTCTGGTTTACCGAGCTGGATGAGAAGCGATAAGCTCGTTCCCACTTTGAACCATCATGAAATACACGAGGTAGACATCTTTTAGGACAAACACGCAATTTAATCGCCTCCCTGAGGGTTAAGGCCTTTGTCGGGCGGTCGTTTCGAGACGTGAAGGAAGTAAAGGAATAGGAAATAGATTGTGCGGCACTACCGTTGCGTGGATTACCTTGGTGCTTTACGCAATTGCAATTAAGAGATGCACGACGTTAGTCTATCAAGTGCTCAAGTGCTATTAAACGTAGGGTGCGGTGGGGCAAAAGTGCTCGTTTCACTCAATGAGATATATGTATATTTGATTGTTATGCCAAAAAGCGACAAAAAATAAGATATTAACAAGTAGTATTGGTAGCATTAAAATAATTTTAAGTAGTAACAGCAGTATTAATAGTAGTTAATAAATAATATTTAGTCTCTTTAGAAAACCAATAAAATTTAATTTGATTTAATTTGATTATGATCATGAACATCTATGAATCTCGTTTAAAATTGATTAGTTTAATTTAATTCATTTTATTTAATACATGTGCTATTTTCACAGTCTGCCTTTAAGGTTTAACTGAGTAGTTTAACTTAAGTATAAATATAATGAAAGTAATTTAAGAACGTAACGAAGAAAAAAACAATTATATAAAAGAAAAAATTAAGAGTAAAAAAATCGACTAAACTTTGAAAACAGAAAGAAAATATAAAGAAGTCAATAGAAAGTTAAGGAGTACGGACAAAATGTAATAGTACGATAGCGAAAAGAACTTATGGAAGAGTTGAAGTTCAAGAGATCATGATAGTAGTTAAACCATCTGAAATAGGACAGAAAAGGAACATTATGACAATACAATGTATTCATAATCATATAGGAGACCAGCACGGAGGCCGCGGGATTGTACATATAGACAAATAGAGGCGAGCAAATCGGGAACATCAATAGGGGAAACAAGTAACCCGTCGATGAAACATGCTTGGCTTACATGACGTCGATGGCTTAGTGATGGCAAATTAAACAACTGCAATCGCGTTTCATAGAAAAGTAGTTGTTTAGAGCGAAAAATACGTCGATATGGAACCCTGGTTAAATGTCTTGCACTATTTTCTAATCTAGTGCATCCCTCAATACTAGAAGGACTCCAAATAATGCTAGCATATTCCAAAATTTGATTTGGGTTTTGGTTGATTTTCGAAAAAAGCTTGTTTCCCATATCTTTTAAAGCACTCGCGATTTTTCGGGTGTTTACCAGAAGTTTTTGATTATATTGTATTGATGTCCAAACGGACGATACCAATACGTGAGACCGGACTAAATATCCCATAAACGATGAATAAATTGTGAGATAACGCATAAAAAATTATGGGAACCAATCAGTAAATCGTGGGTAATAATAGTTAGAACCCTGTAATAATAGTTAGATGAATTTTGAAAGGAATTGGTTCGTCAAACGGCGTTTGACAGCGTGTTTAGGAAAATGAAGCGGATTTGTCTGTCAAATAGAGTCAACGACAGATAAATTCCGGAATTATTCCTGTAATATTATAGGCCCTTTACTCTTAGATCACCGTTTTACGTTCACATTTTACCCCGAACACTAATTGTAACTCGAAGCAATATAGTTTATTTTGAATTAAACCATATTCCCTATATATTAACCATAGTTAAGATCAATCATTCTTCTTGCATTATTTATGCTTCCGATTTAGAAGTTTTTTGAATTCCGTCTTTTATTCAGTTACATTTTTATCAATGAGCTGTACTCGTAGCGTAGTACATGGATTCATTTTAATTTAGTGGGAATTCAATAGTTACATACTGTTTTAATGGAATTTTATATAAACCTTTAATAATTGAGCCACAGTTCAGTCACGTTTGCATTACAAACCCAGTTTTCAAAAAACGTGTCTAATCTATTGGCTTTAAGATCAATTCCTATGTTAGTTTGTATAGCACAAGCACAGGGAATTATCAGGCTCAAGCTCAATAATTGCCAGACAATTAAAGTTTAATTAATGAGTTCTGACCTCAGATTTTGCCAATTTTCCAACAATTTTGCAGGCGACTTTTGTTAAATAATTTTAAAATTTTTATTTTTTAGATAATAATATAATTAAAAAATATTTTCACAAAAAAATCTATATTTAAATACAAACAAAATAAAAAGATAAATTTAACTAGCTCTCGATTGGTTTTTCAATCGACAATGGTGCGCACTTTGCCCCTCCTTACCATACAGCTAGAGTTGAGGCTCCAGCGTTACTACGCTTACATTATCTTTGCAACGTTAAATGTAGCAATTTTTCTTTACTTATATATTCACAAGAACATTTTCCTTTAAAATGTCATATTCATAAGCACGTTCTCGACGCACAACCGGTCTCAGCCTAAAAGAATCTTTACAAAAATAGCTCCAGCCACCACTACCACGATGATGGATCCCTGCGATCACGATCACTTGAATGATTAATAGCCTTTGACTCATGTGCGACGCTTGCTGGAGGGGTTGTGTGTGTTTTTTGCCCCCTATCCCTGTCCCGACGTTCCTGTGTAATATATTCAACACCGGCCCTGGCCACATGCACACTACGGTCAGATTGCATGCAAAAAGCGGGTGGTGGTTACCCATCCATATTGCACAAACACTATCGTAACGCTATCAATGTACAGTCGGGCGGGGTAAATTGACGAATGAAGTCCTCGCTGACTGTGCAGCAAAATACAACATAAATTGAATTTAAATTGATAAGTTCATTGATAGATTTTATCGAATTCCATGTCGTGGGGTAGATCGATTACTCGTTCGCTGATGGGAAAGAGTGTTTACCATAGCATTTGACCACGATTTGGAGTTCTTCCAAGTTTTGATTTTTACAGAACACAGTATGCCGTCATATCTCAGAACTTGTCACCACGATCGTTTCGCTTTGATGAGAAGAATTTAACTAACCATCACTTAAAAACACAGCCCTCTCCCACTCTTTCGCACAGTTTCACGGTCAACTCACACACTCTCCCAACCCAATGGGGGGATTTTTTTTATGTTGACTGATGTTAAATTCAAAACAGATGATGAATCACCGACCTCCTCTTCGACGGAGCGGTTTCAAGTGAGGAGGAAATATGAGTCGACAGCGAACCCTTCCGGGGGTGCCACTGGATTGGCGGTGCTGCTGTTTGTTTGTTGTGCCACATCAGAGACAGAGAGAGGCAAGGGAGCAAGCTTTAAACTATACGACCATTAGAGATTTCGCGCCGTCGAACCGCCGACTGAACAGGTTACTGCGGCGCAAGTCGACGGTACAGAGACGATTCAGCAGCCAGCGTGTCAGGTCGAAAAGTGGTGCTGCGAACGCGCACGTGTTGTTTGTGCTTGTGAAAGGAAAGCTGTGCTGAGCCGGTTGTGTTGTGCCGTTTTATATGTTGGACGTACCAAAACGATTTAACGATCTTTTTTTCCTTGCTGTTGTTGCTGTCTGGTGTGATTGCTTTAGTTTTCGGGTGGATCGAGATCGAGCTTTAAGTTTATTTAACGGCCCTGGTTTTTTTTCGGGGGGCAACCTGCTGCTTTCGCTAATTTGTGTAACAAATGCTGTGTGCCACGGGTTGGTGGGAATTTCGTTTCTCCTTTGCCGGCGCGCATTTTCTCGCCCAGTTAACCCCCTCACTATCGGCGAGCCAGGTGGATGCATTTTAACCGATCTGCAAGACTGGCCAGAGACTGTGTACGAAAACACATGAAAGACATGGAATGTTAAGCATGCTGCCCCGTGCACAACCACTAGAAATTGTAAACAGATAAAACAACATCACTGCGGTGCAAAAACAAGGGCGAAGAGAACTAAACAGTGTGATAAACATACGCAGCGGACAGCCATAAAGCGAAGCTCCTCACCCTCTTTTCTCCGTCGTTCGAACTGCTTCGAAATCGAAAATCGGAACCCACCCACCCCTTACGCTGATAAGATAAGGGCACTTATCTTAATGCGAATCCAATCTGCAAAGGGGAAAGAGTGCTAGTGTTAGTGGCTGTATGTAGTAGTAGAGGTACTACCAGTTGTCATCGATTTCAGCGCTGGAAAGTACACGCACCACGTCGGGGCAGTGGCGCGTTTAGTATCCAGACAGTGGCGGGACGGGTTAGTCGTCTCACGTCAAAGGTACCTCTGCTGTGCTGCGCGCGCTCGCACTCCAACCCGATATTGAACAGTCTGGGGGAAGGGTGTTAAGATATCTGGTGCCCTTGGAAAAGGGGCTAACAGAGGGTGTGTTTGTGTGTGACGTGGACATTCCTGTGAGACTTCCGCGTGAGAGGGTTAAGACCTTAGTGCAGTGCAGTAAGGTTCAAGTGGCGTGTGGCATAGGTGATCGTAATTTTGAAGTGATCTTGCCGGCTGTCATAGTTAAAGTGTGGTGCGACCATGACCCCACCACCGCCGCCACCTCCACCAACACCGGGAGCTACGGTGCCGATCGCTCCACCAGTTACACCCAACCTCACCGCATCCGTACCGGGGCCGCCGAAAGGTACACCCTTCGGTAAAGGTGGCGATCATACCGATCAGCTGATGGCTGCCATTCGTAACGGGATCAATCTGAAGCCGGCCAAAACAAACGATCGCAGTACGGCCGCATTCATCAAGCAAGCTAACGTAAGTTTAGGGCACTGTAGTAACTAGAGTGGAAAGCTTAAAGGGTAGATCACTTATGATTCACATTTCCTAACACCGCTGCTTTAATCATCGAACTGCTCAATAGAGGGCGCACACGAGGTACGTGACACTCTCGAACCGGTGCAAACGGTTATCATCTCGTGCACGTTGTTCAGCTCAACTTCATATCCGTTCACACTTTGGGTCGTGGAATCGCTTTATTTTTTGCTTCTCTCGATCACGTTTAATCGAGAGCTAGTTTCTGTTTGCACGTGTACGCTTTCGTTGGGAGGGAAATGGAAAGATTGTTTTCATACTTTTAACAACAACTTTGGGCTCCATCAAAAGGGGGAAGAGCGATAAAACGACAATAAATAAATACAGCCCAGGGTTGTTTTGGGAGGTGTAAATTTGCAGCGCCCAACCAAACCTAACCAATTCAATGTTTGAGGAGATTTCATTTTTGGGGCTTCATTTTTGGCGGCCTGTTTTTATGACTTTTGTTTCACTTTGGCAAAAAAAGTTTGCTGTACCACGTCCTATTTCTCGTTGGATAGCAAATTCCCCTTCGCTTTGTGTATTTGTGTATGTGTGTGTGTGTATGTGTGTGTGCGCGTTTGTTGTTTGAACAGTCGCGGATACGCTTACAATTTTTATTGCAACGATGCGCTTTCGTGATAAAATGCTAATAATCTTCCGACCGGACCTGAGAAAATCCTCTTCCACAATCCCTTGCGGGGTGGGCTTCTTTTTTGTTTTTTTTTTTCATTATCATTCGGTGCGGGCTGACGTCAACCGAGTCGGATGCTCATCGCTTCGGTGGTGAGGTTAACTGGTTAGGGTGGACCGGAGCTGACGAAGGCTTTGTTTTGGAGCAACTTCCATGTATACACAAGCGACCGCGGGGCAGGTTCGTCACTGTTGTCTTTGGAATGCATTATTAAGTGGGTTCTGGTTGATGTAGACTGAAAGTATGAGTGTGTTTGTGTTTGTGCGCATGTATCGCGTCCCCCGGGCCAAGGATGTTCAATTCTCAACGCATTAGGATCTCTCATGAAGATATTGCGTTCTATAACTTCAAGGTACTGAAGTCATTCCGTAGACCTCCTGTACAAGATGTTTGTTTTCTTCTTCGTTATAATAATACTAATAATGCATTTATATCTTATCTGATTCTCCTGATCAATTGTACTATAAAAATACTTGTATTCAGTGCTCTCCAGAGCCTCATAGATGGCTAAGACATACCTGATCAAAGTCTCTATAATCTAATGATGATATGCCACTTTCCCAAACTCGATCGAATTCGAGAACGATCGAAGCGATTGTCAAAATGACAGAAAATGATGGTTTCCTTGGATGTTTTTTGAACATTTAACCATTTTGTAAGCATAGCTGTGCAGAATAATTATTAAATAAATTAAAGCAGCCGTTGCATCTAAGCAACTGCAACTGAAAGTGGCTGGATATACAGTGAACCCTCTCTTATTTGACATCTCTCCAATTTGAAAAACCTCTCTTATTTGAACATTTTGCACAGTCACTTGATTTCCAGTACATTTTTGTTCCTCTAATTTGAAAAACCTCTGAAATCTGTGTCCCTCTTATTTGTGTATGGTGTTGCCATGGTTATAGAATGATGTATGCTCAAAATGGCAATCGTATGCACGGTTTCCTATAGCAACAGTTAAGGCTGCATATTAAATGTTCTATCTCTTTCTTGTTTGTATGAACCTTTCATTCACTTTAAACCTCTGTAATTTGAAACCCCCTCTTATTCGACAGTCCCATCGCCTCTCAAATAAGAGAGGGTTTACTGTATTCATCATAAGTTTTGAGCCAAACGATTCATTCGAGGAATCTTCTCGAACTCAATCAAACAAACCGAAGAACTTCCCAACTTTAAAAAGCGATCTACATGAAAGCTCTTTTCGCTGATTGTCTGTAAAGCATTGCTCTCCAACCTTTTTAAGATCCCGGGCCACTTAGCTTTGCTTGTAAATGTTTTCCGCAGCCAACATGTACATTGACTAATGTATGCCTTATGTAGACTTTGTTCAAAGCTTCTATCAAATTAAACATCATATATGTTTAATTCTTATTCTAGACATGCTGGTTAGCAACTTAATTTTGCTGGTGGTAAAACAATTTTTACAATATGTATTGTAATTTTTTTTTAAATAACTTCTTTCGCGGACCACGTCTGTTTACACTACGCACATGTGATCCGCGAACCATAGGGTGAAGATCACTACTTTAAAGGATACGCAGAGTGTGTAAAATTTAGAGCCATTTGTACCTTAGGATTTCTACCGCTAGTGATCAGTTAGAACATTTAAGAGCAGATTGGACAATGGATAAGAAAATCCTTAACGAGAAGGAACAAATATAAAACGTTTCTTTCTAAAGCATCTAAGACAGTAAGTTTGTACACAGCAGAAGATTATTCGCTTTTTTTCAAAAGACTTAAACAAAGTAGCTAAGAATACGTTGGATCATCAGGCATAGGAAGTGGATAAAGGACAGCCATGAACCGAGCTACACGGAGAACGGTTGCCAACCTGACCATGTTAGCACGACGTCCTCAACCGTGAGCGACTCAAAGAAGAAGTAGAAACGTAACGGCACATACACCTCAGTCTTATGATTTTACGACGGTCAAATTCCTTTACCTTGCTTGGTGTGGGGCAGCTGTATTTTGCTCTTATTATTGTTTGAGGAATTCCGGCTTATCGTGCGCTGGCGGCTTGTTTTAAAAGCACCAACCCGATAAGGAGAGTTGCGCACGGGGCAAATTATAGATCGCTACCATTCACACAAGGTTAAATACTACCCTGCTGCAGTGATCTGTGAAGATGATGTCTGTTTGCAAAACATAACCAAGTATTCCCCCTTCCAGGCCTCAATTAGCTGCTCGCAATAGTTCCAGCCAATCTCTCGCAACGTGTGATGTCGTGAGATTTAAGTCATTTAGTACCCTGGGACACGACGATAGGTTTAGATTGGTCTAGATTAGCTGGCCGTTAGCATTACAGGTGTTGAAGTGGATCCAATGTGGAGGCGCGAAAATGAAAGTTTCCCACTTGAAACTGTGAACCGAGTTCCCATCCGCTCCGACGGTGGTGGACCATCCCGCCGTCGCGAAACCGACGTTCGGAACAATGCACCGAAGCGTGGGGCTACCGTGGGAAAACAAAACGAGCACCGGGGTATGGAGATGGGAGTGATGGGTATGGGAATTTAGCGTCGCTACTGCTTGCATTACATGCAAAATGTAACATTGTGTTGGGGCCAACAACGATGCACGGCCAACGCCGGCGTCCGTCGGGGTAGGAATTGCACGTGCAAAACAAAGAAAGCAAAGGTCCGATTTAAGGCGGTTTCCGGAAGCGGTGGCGTTGAATGGGCAGAGGTCCGCCTCCGAAGGCCAGCTCATGCAACTCGACTGCATCTGCTGTCCCGGCTGTTGTCGTGAATGGTGTGCTTTCGTAAGGCGGGGCTGCCTTTTGTTTTGCGATGGACATCTCTGGCCCAGGTTTCTAATCTACCGCTGGGTCGCAATCGATGTTAATGGAATCGTTTCGTTACCTTTGTCTACGGGGTTGAGATGCTGTAAGCTGTTGGTAGCTTAAGAGGACAATGATCATTTGTGTCTGAGAGGTAATGGAGCAGCTCTTATAATGCGGAAGATTTCTTCGAGTCATGAATAATATTAATATTATTGATTTAATGATTTTACAATGAAACGTACTTTGCGGTTATTGTTACCTTGTACATTTTTATTGCTACGTTTATTAACCGGTGTCAGATACGATTCGATTCCCATTTGAACCGTACATACACAGAACGTACAAGTGCGTGGCCATAAAAACTTTACATAGAGCTTCAAAGCCATTAAGGTTTGTTGTATCAACCTGGGAAAGACCCACGACGCGACAGAGGAAAAAGGGGAGTCCAAGGAGCTTATGTGGTTCTTCCAACCTTCCTTCCCCCAAATTGGCTCCGAAAATGCAGGATTTTTTCTACAATAATGATCGATTAATCGCAAATTTCGGACATAATCAGCCCGCAAATATATAGCTTAACACACCAACAAATCCTACCCAGCAGTAGTAACTGCGGCACCGCAATGACGCACGCCAACTTACGCAAGGGTGTGTGTGTGTGTGTGTGTGTGTGTGTATGTATATTTGTGTGTGCAGTTGTTGAGTGTGGTAGCCGACAAATCATCTTCAATTAGTAACGGCCAAAAATCGAACATTGTCACCTTGTAGATAAAGCCGATCGAAATGGACTGATAAAATGCCATTCAGCACACCGCCATACACATGCCTAAGTGTGCCCAGCGGTACAACACAAGCAGAATGTAGAGGAGTCTAAAAGCAGAGTAAAAGCTTTGGCGTTGGCTGTTCAAAGTACGGCTTAGGTTTCTGCAACTGTTTCTCAATTAAATAAATGGTTTCAAGTTGGTTGGTAAGTGAGTAAAAGTGAATCATCCTCACACCGTGTTGATTGTTCTTTAAAGTCTCGCTATCCGACGGGCTTGTTCGACTTGTGTTGTATCGTTGATTACGCCAGTGCAGTTGTGGCGCATTCGTTTGCACAGCTTGACTAATTTAGTACACATGCCGCTGGCGGCTATTGATGACAAATGGTGCGTTCCATGTGATGGCCTAGAACGTGTTATTTCGGTGTGAATGTGTTTTACAATTCTAACGAGCAGAGGAAATAGCGTAGCATGAAGTCACCAATGCTACAATGAAATCAGCTGTTTTAAGCAATTCTGAAAATGTTTGAAATTTTGAAGAAAATATTCAAAGTGTTTGGAACTATGCATCATGTTGGTATTAACTGGAAAAATGGCGAATATTCGATGAATTAATAAACAAGTGAAGGATCGAATGGAACGGGTGTATGGAACGGGGAATTCCTAAGTGGATCACGGTGCGTGCTAAAATAAAAATAGAAAGCCCGTAGGCTGTCATGACAGCTTAAATCGTAAGCCATAGCACAATTAGCAGTATTTAGAAGCCACTTCAAATACATCAATCATCCTTTCAAGTGTATAAAATGTACACAAATTCATGTGGACATTGATGAATTAAGGCAAATTGTGTCCGTAAGCGACCACTCCTGCTAAAGAGTGTAGTGGAAGAGCGTGAGAAAAGTTAAAGGAACATCAAATTAAATAATCGTAAGAGCCCGTTCAGTCTAATTATTGCTAAATTTGGATGGGATTATAACTATTTTAGAATAGGGATATATTTAGGAACAATTCAAATTTAGGATCAAGAGAGTATCGTGATGTTCCTAGACTATAGTAGGTTCGAACTCAATTCCTAGACCATGAGCCTCGTAGAGCAAAATAGCTTCATGATCAGTGATCGTGATGATGGCGACCGAAAGAGCCAGGTGAAGAGCCAAACAGCTAAACCAAGCAAATAGCCGCATGCGGCTCGCAAGCCATACTTAGCCGATCACTGGTCTACAAATTCAGTGCTAGATTTATTCCCCTGTGCGATAACAGGCTTGCAAGTTATCAATATCTCCAATGCGTTACGCAGCTCTAATTATTATAAAAACAATTTGGAAAATAAAACAACAATTCATTTACATATTGTTTTCTCACTATTTTAGGGTGTGCTTGATGATAATGACGAACCTGCGCCATCTGTTCCGTACGACAAATCTACCTCCATAGACGAGATGAAGGATGCGCTGCAGGCCGAGCTACGCAACACACTCAAGCGAAAAATCAAAAAGCAAGATCTCGAGGAAGGCGACTGTCGGAAGAATGAGGAAATTGAGCGATCGATTGAACTTACGCGCAATGAGGTACAGCTGAAACTGAACGGTCCATCTCCAACGCCCGATACGCCCAAGGTTGACAATCCACTGAAAACGATCGTTGATCTTGTCGACAAGGAGCGTGGCATTGCTCCGGTGAAGCAACCGAGCCCAGTATTGGGTGTACAGAAGAAAGCTGTCTCAGTACCATCTACACCGACAGTGCAGCCAGTTGTCAACGGAACTTCCACACTGCGGAAAGTGTCGGCAACGCAACTCCCAAATCACAATGGAACAACGACTGTTATTCAAATTCAAAATGCACCGTCACGGAACGTTGCTACAGCGACAGTTTCCACGCCAGTCACAAAATCAGCGGTCACGTCGATGAATGGCAACTCCGTTAAACCCGTCAATGGTGAGGTAAAAGAGCAAAAAAGTCCAACACCAGTTCCGGTCGGTAAAGTGATCTCAAACGGGTCTTCTACTGTGACTAGTCCACAAGGTTCTCTCTTAACAGCCAGCGTAACGTCTAAAGCTGGTGCTAGTCAAACGGATTCGCCGACGAAGGCAACTCCTGGACGTAATAATGTGGCCCCGTCTAGTGCTGCAAAGCTGGTGAATGGAAGTATTCCGACGGGTAGTTCTGTATCGAACGGAATTGCATTCAAAATTAACAGCTTCCAACCGAAATCACCTCCAACAAGCTCTACAAATCAAGATTCAGCTAAGATAACGAACGGAAATTCCTACTCAAACACACTTCCAAGGGCAAATGGAGTATCGGCTTCTAAGGCCACTCCCAAAACATCGACCGGAGCCATTCCGGCTACGTACACTAGCAACGTAAAAGTGTCCATCGGAAGTTTTGGGGATAGTTTGCGTGGAGCCAGCGGTAATCCAAATGCGGGACTAAGAAACGGCAATCCGACCAAGTCCTACGAACCACTTACCATCGATACGACATCGAACGGGGGAGCAAGCACCGCCAATTCGTCTCCAACCACTCCGAAGGAACTGCTGTCGCCACAGGTACGAAGTGGTGCCGCTTCGATACGGCCGTCACAGATTCGAACCCTTACCAAGGCGGGCAGTGTCGTTAGCCACACGGACATCCTGGAAACGGCCAAACCGGTCAACAAGCTGCCTGTAACGTTGGTCGAACCGGCCCCCGTACTGACTGCTGCTGCTGCCGTATCACCACCACCGAAGGTGCCCAGCGCCAACAACACGGCGCCTCTTCCTTCACCATCACCCGCCAAAGTGGAGCGTACTCCGTTGTTTGAGAAGGCTAACAAAGAGCCACCGAAAAGTCCATTGAATCGGTGGGCTGACAGTAGTAGTAGTAGTGGCAATAGTTCAGTTTCCGGTGGAACAGCACGCAAACTGTTGCTCACACACGGACGACCCAACTTTACGATCAAGCGATCCAACTCACGGCAAGGGTTCGATGTGGATGTGGCAGACTCGAAAACCGATTCCGCCAAGCCAGTCTTTCGCATTCTGACAGACTTGGAGAAGATGGAACAGCAGGCAGATGAGGGTAACCAAACCGTAGTGACCGGTCCATCGCAACAAGCGTACGTTTCCTTTGCGAAGGATCTCGCCAACGCACCGAACAACCATCCGGATGTGGTGGTGGTAACGAAAACCAGCTCGAGTACGGCCCCGACCAATCCGTTCCTAGCGAACCTGAAGGACATTAAGATTGACATTAGCGAGATGAAGATAGTGAATGCGAAAAATGCATAGATTATTGAAGAGATTTTTAGAGACAATTGATAACCCTGGGACTTGTAGGTTGGACATAGGACGGAAAAAAGGAAATTTTCCAATAGTGTTGTTAAGATAAACTGTACACATTGTTTCGTCTAATGTTATTACATAAAAAATAAATAAATATTCCAAATCGTAAACGTACACCAAGCCCTACTAAATGCGATGGAATCTACTCAGTTTTAGTCGGATGTATCCTATTTTGTACAGTAATCCATACGCTGCTGTCGTATGATCGCGTCCTGCTTCAAGCAACGTTCCTTCAGCCCGGCAATCTCCTTCTGAAGGGCCGCTATAGTGTTGTCCTTCTTTTCAATTGCCTGTTGCACTCTAGAAGACGGATTTGGATAGAAGAATTTTGTTAAATCATTAGCAATCATGAGCATGATTTTTCAGCAGAGTTGTCCACTAAAGCACATACCTGAAATAGATCCGTTCTATCTCCCGTTCCCGCTCGCGCTGCATGTTCGCCATATCCTTCTGCACCTCCCGGCGTGCCTCATCGCGCATTGTTTCCTTCTCCTGCAGCAAATCATCGCACAGCTTCTTGGCGTGGTTGAGCTGTATTTCGGTCTGCTTGGCCGTCGCCTTCATGTTCTGCAGTGTTGCCTCCGCCTCAGCCAGCTTAACGCGCGAATCCTGATACTTTTGCTTCATCAGTGCTTCGGACGCTTCCGCCTCCTTCTGCTCCACTTCATGCTTTTCTTTTAGGCGACTAAAACATCAAACAGAAATTATAAGTAAAAATATGCTTCAAATATACATTATCGCTCATCTTCCGACGACCATCATTACCTCATTTTGGCATCAAATTCCTGTTGATATTTTTGCGTTTCCGCATCGACCTTCGCCACGATGCGATCGATTTGCTGATCCCGTTCCGTGCGGCATTGCGACCGGATCTCGTTTTCCCGCTGCTCCAGCTCCACCTTCGACTTCCGCTCGTGCTCCCGCTTCCAGATGGCAAAGTCGGACTCGTACTGCTTCTGCAACTTCTCCAGCTCGTCCTGATGCTTCGCCTCCCTTTGCTTCAGCATCTGCACGTACTCTTTCTGGGCGAAGTCGAGATTTTTCGTATTTTCGCGCTTTAGATCCTCCAGCTGCGATTCGGCGTACTGCGCCTTGCGGGCAGCCTCCTTCTGCAGCCGTTCCTTTTCCAGATCGAACTCGCTGAGCAGGTGCTGTCGCTGCTGCTCGAAGATGTTGCGCTCCTCGGTTACCTGCCGATCGAACCGTTCTAGTAACGCTTGCCGTTCGCGCTCCAGCGTCGATTCCCGCTCCTTCATCAGCCCTTGCCGTATGTCGGCCTCTTTCTGTTCGTACTGTAGTTTCAGCTCCTCGAGCGCACACATCATCTCGTCCTTGTGCTGGCGCTTTAGCTCAACGATTTCTTTCTGGTGCGTTGTCGTCATCTTGTTTATCTCCAGCTCTAGCCCCTTCACGGTAAGCTCTTTGATCTTTTTCGTGTTTTCCCGCACCCACTTCTCGCGGCGAATCTTCTCAGCGGCCAGTGCGGTGTCGCGGGCACGCTCCAGCTCCGTCTTGAGCCGATGCTCCCAGCTTTGGTTTTGCGAGTCGAGCCGCCGGGTTAGCTGCGTCACCTTGTCGCACAGGCCCGACTTATCCTTGATCAGCTGATCGATAAACTCCTGATGCCGGCCGATGATGTCTTCGTAGTGCTTTTTCTGCTCCTTCAGCTTCCCCTGAAGGGCACACTTTTCCGTGCGGATTGCTTTCGCCTTGTCCGCCCGGACCGTGGCGATGTGGTTTTTGGACAGCTGCATCGCGTTGCTTAGTTCGTTTGCGCGCAGCGACAGTTTGATCACTCGCCGGGCCAGCTGATGCGGTGGAAGCTCTAGCAAGTCGTTCATTCTGTTTAATGCATAGAAGAAAGAGCAATGGTTTTGTTAGTTATAAATGAACTTTTTTCTGTCAGAGGTACGCTCACTTCGGTATGGCTTCAATATAGTCCGGTTCGGCAGCAAAATCCAGCTCGGAGCGGTCCGACTCTGAGGGTAGCACACCCGCAGAACCGGCAGCTCCTTTGAATGCACTCTTCTCACACTTCAGCTCGACCTGATCGAGGTAAGAGAAAAGGTCCTTTACCTTGCCTTTGGCCGGTTGGTCCGACGGTTCACCCTCACAGCCGGAGCTGACCTGCGAATCGGTGCAGTCCAATATGTTGCTCAATCTGTACTCCACTTCATTCTTGAGTGCTTGGAAATCTGAACCGCGAGAAATAGGGGGAACCTCGATTAGTTAGAACGCACACAAATTGCCCAACAACCCTGACATACCTGACTTTTGTTTGGCACTTCCACTTACGATCAAATCATCGTCATAGTTCGATTGAACGCTGCTACCGATCTCCTCCGGCTGTTCCGATCTCGCTCTCGGCACACTCTCAAAGCTAACACCATAGCCCGTAGGTCCATCGGTCGATTCCGGCATCCCCAAGGTAGAACCACCCTCAGTAACAGTACACTTCCGCTGCTGCTCCTCCCCAGCCACATCGTCCAGCACAGGCCCATCCGGAACGGCCGGAAACGTATCCTCATTACATGACATCCAGCTCACCACCTTATCCATGTGAAACTCAGATATGTTGCTCTCCTCTCGGCACAGACCTGCCGAGAACTTGCCCGAACCAGCACTTCCCCCGTTCGAGCCCGTTCCGACGCTGGTGTTTTGCTTTTTCGCATTACGCAAAATGGACTTTTGCGCATCGGCCGACTTTGGTTTCTCCTTGCCGCCTTTCTTCAGCGACAGTGAGTTCTTCGAATGTCCCGATTTGCTTCCGGTAGTGCTGCTGCTGCCACTTCCACTCGCCAAGCTGCTCGCACTGGCGCTCACAATGTTCTGTTCCTTCACCTTGAAGTAATTCTTGATCACTGGATTCGAGCTACTATCTAGCCGGTTTTTTTCCGTATTCGAGGACTTCGCCTTGCTGGATGGTAGTACGACCCCCGATGCGAACTGTTTGTCCTTCGGGGCACTTTTCGTACATTCGTTGTTTAAGTTGTGCTGGATCGTGTCCTCCTTTTCGTCCAAAGATCCACCCATACCGGGTAACCTGAGTCGGTTCGGCTGTCGTCTGGCTGGCGATTGCTCGGTGATTATTTCATTGATACACTCATAGTACTCATTGATGATGTTCTTCTCCAGCAGCGCACCACGGCAGGCACTGGGACGGTCCAGTTCGGCATCCGTGTCCTCGGTTGTGCTCTCGATCGCTTTCGTGGATACTGAGTTGACGAACAGATCTTCGGGCGTGTCGGAGGGCGTAAAACACTTCGGATCGTACGGTTTCGATGGTACCGAAACATCTCCCACGGAAATACGCAGCTCCATGTCGTGGCGTCGGTTAAGATCCGCTATCTCCTTCTTGTACTCTTCAATGATTTTGTTCGACTCTCGCACATCACAAACGGGCGATGGGGATGAACCCGTTCCTACTGTTGCCCTACGGCTTTCCAAGGTAGACTTGGCCGTTTCGTCACATTTCGTCTCATAGCCCGAGCTGGCTGTAAGATCTTCCTCAAACTTCACACTACCAAATCGCACCGACACTTCCTCCATCAAGGAATCTTCCTGAAACAGTCGCTCGTCGTACATCGCGCTGCTGGAGGAGAATGGTTTCTTACTGTTCGTGTTTTTCGTCTTGCTCGGTTGCTTCGATTTCGCTTCCTTGGCGCTGGTGGTGAACTCATTCTCCTCGAAATCGCTGTAATCGATCTCGTACGGTTCGTTGGAGCTGAACGAAACCCTCCCGGGAAGATCAATCTTACGGGACTGTGAAGACTTTTCCGGCGATGTGTTGTTCTTCTTCGCACCGCCGCAGGAGCTAATTTCGATCGCTTTCCGGTTGAGTGGTAGCGCGACCATAGGCAGCGGTGGTGATCGTTTCTTTTCCTCCCGAGTACTGCCACCCGTCCCCTTGCCCCTCCAGATGCCTTCCAGTTCGGCCTCGTTGTTTGACTCCTGCGTGTCATCCATCTCGTCCATCGTGCTGTCCGCTTCGTCTCGATCGGGATCTTCCTCCTCGGTACTGTCGCGTCTCCTCCGGCGACGATCGACGTTAGTCTTCTGTTTGCTTCGTTTAGTAGCAGTCCCGCTTCCCGTACGCTTCCGCGGTCTGGTTGTCACCACCGGCCGTGTACTACTCTCTATTGCTTGCGTTTGCGATCGCCTGTGCTGGCGTATGCGTTCCGCGCTACTGCAGGACGAGCCACGTGTTGATGTCGGTGGCACAGACCTGGCTAGTGTTCGCGATTCCCAGTACCGTGGAATCGGTTCGGCCAGTAGGCTTTTCAGTAACAGGCTGGATGAGGATGTACTGCGCTGGTGGAACGGAGACGTTCCTTGGTGGGGTATGTCCACTGTACTTCCGCTTGAAGATGGCCGCTTCCGGTAGTGGTACTGCGTGCTGTCTGCCGACAGTGGACGCCTTGGATGCGGTCCTGCCGCCGAGCAGGGTCGGGTTGGGTGTTGCAAAGCGGACCCTGGCCGCTCTCGGTATTGGTTTGTGGTGGTTTTCTCGCGCGTTGCCAGGCTAATCTGTCAGCGAGTGAAAAGAGGGAGGAGGCGTGTCACATCAAATGTCACTTTCGAATCTTCAAGCCCTGACCTACCCTGTGGTTGGGGAGTGAACGGTAAACTACACTGAAACTTACCTGCGAACCATACAAACTCAATTCCATACTGCTGCAGCGAAACCTTCACTACACTTTCTCACAAACAAGCATCGTTTTGAAGGAAGTTTTCACTCATGAAATTCACAATTTCTTTCCACGATTTTGCAGGACGCACCATACGCTTCAAGACTGCTACAAAACTTTAAATGTTTTGTTGTTGAATAAGTGTAAATATGGCAACCGTTAGCTATGGCAAGAAACCGCTGCCAATGGCAACCAGGGTACAGGGCGACAAGGGACGCGTTGCCATGGAGCCTAGAGGAAGGCAAAACAAACAGAAAAACAAAGATGCAGCGAGACCACGTGCTCGGGAGTGCACCTGAGTGGTAGAAGCGCTCTTTAATGTTATTGTTGATCGCGAGCAGATGTAGGGCAATGACACAATCTAGAGGAATTCACGCATGTGACGCAATTTACAGTGCTGTATAGGATTATGGCAATTCATGCGTGAGCTTTTAATCGATGAAACGTAATTTTAAAATATCATCGAAATATGGAAGTCGCTCAACGGTGATAGACTTAGTCTTGACGAAGTTGAATCAACTTTATTTTTTAAATTATCGATATATCGATATATCGAATTACATTTATTTTATATATGAATAACTTATAATAACATATACATATTGGGTTATTTGATCACATCGACAATAATT
>KI920709.1:11202-25285 GCA_000473525.2 Anopheles melas | reverse complement strand
GACATAGTGACTGACCAAGCGATGGTCGCAAACATGTCATGAGCATGTATTGGTCACACCAACCGTTCTGAGTATCACCTCTGATTATCACAATTGAGTACGTGACGCTGATATGGATTTTGTTTCAGTCTGATTATTTTATGACATTGACAGTGACATTTTGCAGCACTGATGTCAACGAAGGTAATCAAAAACAGCACTCAATGAAATGAAATTTCCCATGCACCCCACACACTTAAAAAAATAATTAAAATATATGTTAGACACCCCATAAAACGTTCCCAACCTCACATGTTGTTGGTGTCTACTACCTTTGACTGAAATAAAATCAAATTCCAATCGATTGGCAGTGGGGGAGGAGAGCGAGAGAGATAAAAAAGAACCCCGAAACTACAAGCATATATCCAATTGCCATTTTTGCACCACACACTTGACCACAGTGACATGGTCGATAATGCAAACAATAAATATCGCTTAATGCACTTACCACCCATCATTTATCGGCAGCCAGCATCGTGTCTCTGTTCTAGAGGGACCATCCCGGGAGCTTCCCCGCAAGGGAAAAGCACGGACACTTTAATACCCCTATCACAACTCATTAATCCGATACGTAAACACACGCACACCGCGGGGGAAATGGTGTGAGACCCGGCTACTGCTGTTCACACAGCGGGCGATATTATACATTTAATTAACCATTTTTAGTGGCGCTGTATCATTAACTGCAGTTCATATATACACATATGTAAAATTCAAGTAAATTCCCAGTTTCAATCAACCAAGGGCGGTTTCCATTGTCAGTCGAAGGGAGGACGGGATTTAATAATTGTTTTACAGCAATGCACGAAAGTGTGGTGTGGAATTGTGAACAGCGGACAGCGAGTGTAAAAGAGGGGTGTAAAAATTGGGAATGATAGCTTTCATTTTGAGGCACCATCTACGCGACACCTGCAGTAACTCTTTCACTTCACCAAACTTAACTTAACACCGCAGGAAAAAGTAATATACACCCTGGAAAAAGGCATACAATCTAGCAACGAACGCATCAAACCATCACGCGTGAATGAAATTACTCATCCCCATCATCGGCTGCGGCATTGCTGGTGGACTTTTATGATCGAAGATAACCTCTCGGAACTGAAAGGTACAAGCAGCAGCAACAGCAGCCGCCACCGGCAATGGCCTCGGCAAGTGATTAGAACAGTGTTGTCTGTGCACTGTGTGCACTTTTAGCGTACGATTCTCGTCTGCCTGTTGGAATCTTCACCCCCAAAATAAGGGGTTCTCTGCCGTGAAGCTTTCACCTGTGCCCGCTGTACTGATTGAGACACAGTGTGGGGAGTGTGTGTCACTACTTTGCTCTTCAAAAAGCAATTATTTTTGCCCTCGCCAGTTTATCTCCCAAATTCGCTTGCCGCGCCACCTTGTCTGGGTGTATCGGCGGCCACAAGACAGGATCAACCTCCTACCAGCATCATCCTCTGGCGAAGAAAGACGGCACCGATGCTTGGGGGGGGGGGGGGAGGGTCATCGTCAGTCGTTCGAACGCGCACGATTGAACGTACCCCGGTGAGGGACGAACAAGAACAAACGCTCTCTCCACTGACAATAATGCAATCAGGGCAGACGGTGGAGAGCTTCCAGCTTCAAGCGAACCAAGAGGAGCCACATTAGACTACTTATGTTTCAACAACATGTGTCTAACCAAATGTAGATGTATGTGTGTGTGTGTGTGTGCGTTTAATTTCGAGCAATCATTTTCTCATCCTCGCAAAACATCACATCATCAAACCTCATTCACTTGCACCTTTTCCAGCATATTTGCCCCATTCGGTGTTGATTTAATGCGCTTCTCCGTTAAAAGGACTTGGGCGGCGCATCGCCGCCAGACCTTTCACGCACTGGCAAACGCACATCTTCTTGGTGTACTGCAGACAGACAGAGAGAGAGAGAGAGGTGGGTGCAAGGTTCAAAAAGCGAACATTCAATTTACTCCGAATTTACACCGGCGAAAGGGCACCGAAGTAATTAATGCACACTCGTTGACTTTTAACGATGGTGGTGGTGTTGGTGGTACGTACACTCCTTTTCGGGACGAATTGCACAGTAGCAGCCGTCGTTGTCCTCGTCCTTTGAGAAGGTGAGGCACCGGTTGAAGCACCTGATGTGTTGGCTGTATACCCATCACACTTCGAATTAATAACTCACACTAGAGGAGGATGAGTATTTGAAGAGTTCAGCGACGGTTGAGCTCCTCTCTGGCCACGCCAGGAGTAGTGTCAGATACCTTAGACACTTCAATAGAGCTTAGACACAGAGCATACACCAGCCAGCGCGCACAGCACAGGTTGTAGGCGGATGTGGTGTTCTTTATTTCATCTTCATGCTGTACGTCGAAACACCATCATCATATACACCGCTGCACTGCTCATTGGGGTTAGCCACAAGTCCAACATGATGCGTGTTTCTCTCTGTGTGTCTGTGCACAGCCAAACATACGTAAATCAAACCCGGAAGATAGCCGACCCATCATTCACCCCACACAGCGGCAGCAGCAGCAGTCAAGGCTGGCGCAGCGGTGTGAAGCGAATGGAAGGCATCAACAGTAACAACAAGAACAAAAACAGACTCTAAATCTTCACTCCCAATATAGACCACTCATCATCATCATCATCATCATCATCATCACCCATCGGGGTTGGCTGCGACGGCACATACTTCCACCACTTGCTAACGTTTTTGTGCAAACGGAACGGGGGTTCTATATCGACTCGGTGGTGTGTTGCTTTGGCTAATGGTTGTCTTTCAAGCTGGCGGGGTCGACAGAACGGTTACGAACGACTTTCGCACACTGATCAAACGGAACCGGGTCGAGCGGCATCATCATGCATTGCAGCAATATGCATCCGCCAACAGGAGTGCATCGGAAAGTATGTGTGTTTCCTCAGCTTTTTTGTTGTTTCTGGTTATTAATACCACACCCACAGGCAAACACACACACACACATGGTGCTAACGAACAGTAAGTTCATAAAGCATTCGTTGTAGACATCGTTGTATCATCTTGCCGAAAGGTTCGTTTGTTGCTAGTAGGTGTAAAGAGAGGGAAGACGACCACACAGCAGCACAACGCAATTTTGCCACAATTCTCCGTTTGCTAACTCAGTTGGAAGTTAGTGGCATTAAGAAGTTCCATGGCCCAGCACAGCTTGCACCATAAACCACCGTGAAGCCGCCGGACGGTAAATGATTGACGTGTACTCTCGCCATCATCATGCGCTGTTGCTTGTTGTTTTCACCGGGCTCGGCGCTGTTGTGCGAGAGTTGGACAAGCTTCGTCCAGTTAGTTACTTCTTTGACTAGCCGTGAAGCTGTAGATAACTTTTGTGGTAATATGGCAGTGCATTCAGCGAAGCGAAGGAGGATCAAAACTTGTGAGCAGTGTTGTCTGGTAATTAGATCTATCGGGGTGATGTGATCAAGTTTAAACTCAGAATTACCTTTTCAAGTAATTCCAATAATCTTTAGGACATTTTTGGAACTAAATATGCACAGTGGTGTATGTGGAGCATCTAACCACCGGTACACCTTGGGGAACTGGCTCCATGATATTATAAAAAAACGAAAATAATGAATGAGTAGCCACAAGAAATTATTAGGAAGCTTGTTAACAAAGCATCGCTAGTACTCCTTCTACGTTCAATAGAGCACTCTCGTAATAATCATATATTTCTTGCTCTAGTTAATAATAATGTTGGGTAGCACAAAGGGATAGGAAAACAACTTTAGTTTAGGTTAAATTACATGATTAATGGCTATCCGGGGGATTATAAATTCTCACAACTCCTTCTCGTGCTTCGGTTGGTACTAAAGTGTTGTGGCGTTACACCTCATGCCTCAACATAAGACTCAAATACATGCAGTATAAGAGAGCCGTCGTATGTCCTAATTTTTTTGCGGTTATCACAAGAGGACACTGGCGGCAAGATGTCTTTTTGTACCCCAAAGTAGGGTTTAAAAGTAAAAGTGAAAAACAATTGATTGTTATTTGAAAACCACAAAAAAAAATTGAAAATCAAACCAACCACAGCACAAAAAAATAAACGAGGACACAAAACCTCATCGATCAGAAAAGTGGTGTATGCCACCCCTTTATATCTAGCGCCCTCCCCCCAGAACAGTATCGAACAAAAGGGGAGCATCCTGCGGTTTGTGCATCGTAGCTTAAAACACGTGTCCATGGAGAACGGATAAGCCAAGTTAAAAACAAAGGCAGCGGGACAAAAAAATAAAGTACAAGTTAAAGTAGGCGCTGCTGCGGTAAAAGGCACCATGGAGTCTGCCATCTGTCTATTTACTATGCCTATGCGGTGTGTTTCGTGCACTTTTTGTTTGTTGCTTTACAAGAGCTTACAGGAATTTTTATTAACAAAGTTCGTCCATTCCGATCGTTCCTCGCATGACTAGTACCGACGAGAGAGTAAAGGAGAGATATTTTTTTTAGTTTTAGTTCATAAATACCATGTTTACCGACCGAATTACCCGAACGCGGGTGGAGTTACTTTAGAAGCTACACTATTGCCGCGGGCATTATTAAGCATTGAAACGGTTTATTAGGGATATTTTATGCAACAAAACAAACATAATTAAGCCTTAAAGTAGCTTATCAAATTTCGGTAAGGCTTTAAAACTGGCAGGATTAAAGTAGCGAGAAAAAAATATCGAAAAATTCCCCAGAGAAATTGAAAAAAACGCAGTAATTAGTTATGCAACAATAGCTCAACAAGCAATTCGGCAGGGATGATGGGAAGGCATTTTAAAATTGTTCTTTAAAAAAACTCTCAAAATCTTTTTTTTAACTTCCTCTTTGCCTAACAAGCGCTCTCTTTCTACCCCCTTTATCTCTCTATCTACCTCTCTGTTTCTAGGGTATATTGGTATTGTGGTTACCTCACAATCCTACCTATCCTTGCACCGAAATTACTCTTGCGATTGCACAAAAACCTTTAAAAAAATAAAATTTTAATTGCAACGAATTTAACCGCTTTCCTACAACTTTCCCACACAATGTAGTGGAAACCTTTAACTACCTACAGCCACCTCGGAGGATTTATTCGTTAATTCTGAAACCTTCGATATTCGATACCACAGTTGCAATGCCATTTTGCAGTTGGCAGCCTGGTTAAGGTAGGGTTGGAAACCGGAGTGTTACTAGATATCGAAGACCAACGTCAGTGGTAGTCAGATGCTTTAATGTTACAAATCCTGAACATCATGTGAGGCAAAATTTAATGGGAAAACCCGATATTATGCGAAACATTTACGGAAGTAGCACTTTATTCTTCTCAAATAACTCTTAACGGCTACGGAAGTCCTTTCGTTCTTCAATTTCCAATTTCAATGTGTAAGGTATCACCGCGCGGCTACATGAGGTGAAATATACAGCGAAATGAACTATTTGACAGGTAAAATGTCTGACAGGTCCAGCTAAAGGGTTGGGGGAGACACAACATCCGCTTTCGAAATTCTATTAAAAATTATATCTTCTTAAGCAGAACATTCCTTATTTGGAAGAAATTATGAACTGTGGACTCAAAATTGACGAAGTATTCGATATTGAAGTTATTTAATGGATTTTAATACGTTATTTGTTTGGATTTTGGATTAAGTAATGGATTTTGTAGACGTTATTTGTTTACATTGCACATCAGCTGGTTGCCGTGATGATTTCTCCGTCAGATATTTCGCCTGTCAAATAGTTCATTTACCTATATATTTCACCTCATGTGGCCTCGCGGTCAAAATTTCACCTGAACTGACACTGTCACAAGATCTAGTCGTGAATCACTTCAAAATCAATTCTGCAATAATACAAGCTGCTTCACTGCATGCTTAATACATTAGCAAGTTTGAACAAGTTTTGATAGATGAAAAACAAGAGGAACTAATTCCCGACAACCTAATCTAGGCTCTAATGGACAAACTTAAGTCCTACCATGCCATTGTACAAAAATATTCATACAATCTTCATTTTAGAACCACTCCAGCAGCATGGCGACCACTGAGGCTGGCGAATGAGTGCAAACTGGCCAACAATCGATGTAACCAAATCCAGCGCCCACGCCTGCAATAAAAAAAAAAGAACGTGTGGCAGACATAATTTCCAGGCGCGTTATCCGGAAACAGGAAGCAGCACAACGGACGGCCTCTGCCCGAGCTCCGAGTCGGGAAAATGTCGAGCGGCACACCCTGCGTTCGAAGGAACAAAACAAAAAGACACCCAGAGTAACGGGCGATGGTTTCAGTTTGCCACCGTTTGGCCACCAACCAGCAGCCCACGCGCTTAACGCAACGTTGGGTTTTTTTTTTTTTAAATCTGGGACAATCAAACGATGCACAACCCTTGGATGGGGACAGCAGAGCAAAAAGATTGCACTCCCGCATTCACAGGACATGGATAACACTTTTCACGTCAGTTGCAGTACCCCACACAACTCGCGGGGACCCCAGTAGTGCCAACAACTCCGCAGAGTTGCCAATGAACAAAAAAAAAAAAACATAGCAAGCTCTCGAAAGCCACCAACTCTACCAAGCGCGCGACGGTAATTGGAGAGGAGCAACTACTAACGGCACCAAACTCCGGAAGTGCCACCGTTGAACGGAAGTAGCACACAGACTTTCAGCTTTGCATCCACCCCCCCCCCCCCCCCCCCCCCCGGAATCTTCCTGAAAGCTCTAATTCTCGCACCCACGTGCGCCCCACTTCACTTCTTTTTTTTCGCTGTTTCCACCTATTGTTTGGTTTTGGTGAAGGCGAACACAGTGCGCCGTACGCCGCTTTTCTATGTTTTTGCTCCACCTCAGTTGAAAGTTGGCCAATTTTCAGCAAATCCCGCAGCTGGGGATTTAAAATAGTTAGTCAACTGTAATGGGTCCACCGAGGCACCGATTGCAACATGTACCGCACAAACATACGCACACACACACACACACAAAAGGCCTAACTCGGGAGAAGAGTGAAAATACAGTTGTGTCGCATAACGCACTGGGGGAAACACACGCATAGCCGCTGCACAGAAAGCCAATCGTCCGTGTTGGGCACTGTCGGGGCGGTGATCGGTTCCAAATGCACTCTGTTGTCCTCCACCAAACAACCAACCAACCGACCGTCGCGGGGGGATTTGCATTTCCAGTTGAATTCAATGATCCATACACCGCAGAGACAACCGGGCCCCTGAAGGTACACACAGTAGTGCACAGGGCACACAGGATGTGGACCAGATTTTGGAACGTCACTTGCACACCCCACGGTGGAAGGTGATGGTGGTCTCGAAGCATCGAGCAACATTTAGACCGTGCTCGTGTAACCAAATGGGTTCCTCTCTTCCACTCTTCTTTGCGGAGAGTGTAAATTGTACACCAGATAAGTGATGTACCTTTTTGTTCCAGCGAGTTCCTACTCAAACACACACACACACAAACACTATTGTGGTTCACCGCAACTGTCAGTTTATGTTGGGGAAGATTTACACCGGGCAATGGTTGGTTGTTGGTTGCACATAGTGCGTTCATTAATTATGTTCATTAACAGTGCAACTTCATTTTCTAGTCCGTAACTCCTCAGCAGGAGATGAAAATACTAACTCTTTTCTGTGTGTTGAAACGAGAATGAAAGAGTGGATATAGAGTGGATATGAAGAATTGCTATGCGAATAAAGTCCATCACTCACACTTGGCGCTCACAAATGAACCACTCTTTGTACTGGGTAGAGATTCACTCTTTTTGGATTTTAATTTACTTTTTGTGATCACTAGCGCTCTTTTTGGATCTCACAAATCTCACAAATCTAACTACTGAATCACTCTTTTGGGACTCAATTCAGTCACTCTTTGGGCTAATTAGCTGACACTCACGCTTTAGGGATTCAACGAATTCAATATTTGTGCTCCTTAGCGAAACCCTCTTTGGGGATTCTACTCGCTAACTCGGTGTGAACCGGAAACTCAAAAGAGTGAATCTAACTGTACAATGCATAGTGAAAAGATTCATATGAACTCTACACTCGAGCAGAATTTAATCCATTGATTTATTTGCACGATTAAACTCATTCACTCATCGATGACCAATAGAGTCAGCTCAGTTTGGCACTATTTCATGAAATTGGGAATTCTGATACCACGATGATTCTAGGAGTTTCTGTCCTAAAAGTACTAATGCGGTTGACACGCTTCTTAGCTGGGGTTGACACTTATTAGCACAAGAAAGCATCATACTACGGAGAATCTAAGAAGTATATCAAAAGATTCAGATAAGAGAGGAAAAATAAATTCTGTAAATGAAATGATGCCTTAAACTGTTATGTCAAAAATAGGCCAGCTACCAAGTTAGCTCATGATTTTGGTACGAAATATTGTAGTTTTTTTGTTTCTTGTGATTATATCGACGTTCAGTGTTTTTGACATTAATGTACAGTTTATAATAGAGAAGCACTGAATGCTCCATAGAGAGCTATCATGCCAATACATTAAAATAATTAAACAGCTTGACGGACAAGCAACGCGAAATATTAGCTTCTCAACATTCCCGCATGCTGGACGTCACCGAAAGAATTCCATCGCATCCAAGAAGATTTGCACAAACAATTTCGAACGCAAAATACCTCCCACAGGGAGCCCCACCCTACCACAGTGGAGAGGGAGGAAGTTGAAGGTTAGGCAAGATTATTCAACAAGTGCCGTAATAAACTTTTATTATTCCACCAAACATCTATCGAATAAACATAGCGAGCTGATGCTAGTACAGCTGCGGCTTCATCGATCCAATTCTACGTGCGACGAGTGTTTTTATTCAACCGCCTCAATCATCCCCAGACAGAGCCGGCCTCTGGCCCACCATCAAATGAATCCTTCCCTCGAGCCAGAGGCCATCCAGCCGTCTAGTATCGTCATCATCATCAGCACCATCACTCGCAGCACAATACGCTTCTCCTCCAAAAGGGTACGGGCTGGTACTGTACCGATGTACACACACACACGCCACCCAATCTTTGCTATCACCACTGAAAAAACACCCTCACGCCGCCTCTACAAGTGACCGATAATAAAATTAAAGTAGCCTTCCTCTCCGGGTGGTCTTATTTTACTATCAAATTACTTCAAAATCCAAAACGATGTCATCGGGTCGGCTGGCACACACACACATTGGAAATGATATCGGTTTGCTCGTTTCGCCGCCGACCGTATGGAGGAAATGCCTACGGAAGTATCCGACGCCGGAAACCAATTGGTAGGGATTTTAGCCGCACAGGAAGAGAGATATCCCGCCGGCCATATCGCCGGCCATGTGAAGAGCAGCTTCCGCGAATCTCCTACCAAAACGGTAGCGAAAGGACGCATGTGACAGCAACACGAGGAATCGTTGTTGTGGCCAGCACCGTCATCAACGCAACGGTAGTAGACGGAAGCTTATTCGAATTTCTATTTGTTCCTCTAAAATCCCTCCTGATGGTACACCACCATCCCTTGCCCTCTGCTGTCTGCCCTTTACGCCATATGCCAATTCGATTCGATGTGCTCTTTGTGTTTGGCTATAAAAATCAAAACAATCTCGACGGGTTTGCCCCTGTCGAAGCCGACTCTGCTGACCCCACAACTACAAGTGGCGGTTAAACTACGTCCTTTTACCTCTTCTTCCCCCTACCCGGCATCCGACTGGTTCCTATTCTGATAGCTCTGTGTGCTAGTTTATAGTGTAGCGAAGATGGGGGGGTGGGGGAGTATTCTTTGGTTTACCGCAAAATTGAACATGCTCAAAATAGTGGATCGGAGGGAAAAGGGAAAAGGATTAGTCCGCCCTGCCCTCCGGGTGTCCGATCGGGACTGGGGCAGAGTTTTCAGCTTTAAGCCTACACACACCCACAGCAACCACACGACACCGCGCGCCCTAGGGCTTTGCAAGGAGCGCGATGGTGTATGTGGGGCTAATTCGAGGGGTGGCCATTTGCCTACGAACAACAGGCTCCGCGCGCGCGCCGATGCCGCCGCTAGAGAAATTGGTTCCGATAAATAGTTATGCTGTTTGCCTCTGTTTTTGCGCACACCATCTCTCTCTCTCTCCCTTCCTCTCTCTCTCTCTCTCTCTTTGCCCAGTCAAAACAGTTAAAGTATGGGAATTTTGCAATGGGCTTATTCGGGCCAGTGGGCGTGAGTGTGCAAAAAGGGAAGTCAGTATGTGGGTTACAAACCAACGGCCCAACGGCGACTGGAGAGGAGATAAACCCCTCATGGCTGTGTGCGTGAGGGGTTGGAACGAGCTTTAAGCGCCGCGTTTTACAGGCGAACATGGAGCAAACTTTAATGTTGGTGGGTGCTCTGGCTTTAAAAATCGATCGAGAAGAGGGGTTGTACTTTGGGATGCAAAAGGTATTCCGTGGACTTTTGAACAAAGACGTAGTTACGAGCACAGTTTCTATTGAATTTAGAATAAAAGTAATAAATGTAAGACGATATTTAGCAAATGACCGATGCAATGCACTTAAATATAGTTTATTGATGTAGCATTTAGTTGGAAGTATGATAGGGTCTTTCTGTATTTGTTGTATTTATCACCCGCGTCAAACAACTATTTCTCACAACTGGTTTATAAATATTGAACAATGTGTATAATATCCAAACAGGAATTCTGAGAAATTAAATAATAACTAAAAGAGACATTAAACGACTCAAAAAATGCATGATTTAGCAAAGCTTGTCATATGACTTCATGAGCATGCAAAAACACACAAATCGTACGTCAACAAATATACAACATAGTTGACATCAAACAACAGAGATTTGTTCAATTTGAATCCCAATGGCACAAGCCCACTACCATGCAAAAGTAACATCGCTGACTCAGCTAACAGTGACATCGTCTAACCAAAAACGTTGACATTATGTTTACATACTGTTACAACAGTATGAAGAATACGCTACTACATGTATAGATCACATCGTTTTCGGAGAATTACCTACGGCCGGTTATGATGCTACTACTTCCCCAGAATTTATGCAAGCAACCTTACAAAAGCCCTTACAAAATGTATTCTGTAGATACATTTCGTAGATAGAATTTCGAATGATTGCCTTTTAGTGCTGGAGGACCTTTTTTCACCAGTCACCAATTCTATTGGTTGGAATTTTGGACTTTTTGGAAGCCTGTCAAAACCTCCCAACCGTAACAAAACGTTGATGGTGTACCCAAAATTGCTAGGTAACATAGATATGCGACAACGAACCAGCTGTTTTGTAGTCGAAATTGAACAAACCATGAAACTCCAGGTATTGTGAATCGTTTGGTTGTCTCTCTAGTAGAAGAAGTAGCCTTTCCCGAATCTCACAGCAAACCATACTTGGAAGGAAGACGAATAATTCAAAAAATTAGACTTTCTGGTAGGAGCTTAATACGAACTCCGAAACTCCGTTTTAGTCCAAAAACAAGAAGGTGCGACAAATTTCCTCTATTCGGATAATATTCTTAGAACTTCCAGATAGACAATATTACACAACAAAAAAAATATTCAATTAACAGCTGCCCGGCAGCACAAACCGAAGCTTAAATCACACACGCATGTGTTTCCCTCTATGTCATCATCTCGACGAGACCGGAACATTCGCAATGACGAGCAATTTATAACAGCATTATCCAAAGCATTGTTGCCCCGTACTAAATGCGCCCAGTCGATATGGAACAGTTTGTCCCATCGTACTCGCTGCTGCTCTCCCTCCACGCTACTGCGGCTTAATGTCGGGCTCATTTCGGAAGGTTCGAAAGACCATCGGAAATGCAGTGTAAACTGTAGTAGCGCAGAGTTTTCGGTACACACCATGTGGCTTTGCTAACTTTCGGGCGATAACTAGCGGCAAGTTTGCCTACGCTTACGCCTAAACCACCGGGCCTGGCCTGACTCAACTCAACAACACACGCTCTTGCGGCCGAATGCTGGAGCCCGTGTGCCGAACCGTTCGCGAAATTTGCGAAACTGCAACTGCAATGTTTACCCAAACCCCCCCCCTCCCAATGTAACGACGATAAAAGCCATCGTCGCCCTTGGCCGTCTTCCGCTAATGACAACGTAACAGGGGCATCACCCTTTTCGAATGCTTTTGTGTGCTGATGACCACCACACCAAACCGACAGACACACTGTTGAAGGGAGCAGAGCGCACGGCTTTGGCATAATATGACAACGGTCCGAAAAAGGACAACAGAGACGCCACGCACCGCTCGTTCTCTCTGTGTGTGCGTGTTTACACAATAGGCTAAAGGCCCACTACATCCAGACAGAGAGAGAGAGAGAGAGAGAGAGAGAGAGAGAGAGTATCCGATACGACCCCAAACTTGCACCCAATGTTTGGTGGTGATGGAGCTAAATGTCCCCACGAGTTCCCACGAGGGAGGAGGAGAGTCGTGTCTCGCGGACCGGATGTTTTGTGTTACCGGAGGCTGTGGGCGACTTTCAGGGGTTTTACACAACGGGACCTCCTCCGAAAGTTAGTCCAACCCCAAAACACTCTCCTCTTTCCCTTGGCTGCCCATCGCGGGAGGTGCATCGTTGACAGTTCGACCTTCGGTTGAACCGAAACCGGTAGGAAATAATGCAGCCTAGGCCAACGTGGCTACCGAGAAAATGTCATCCAGTGGGGCCACAGAAAACGGCAAAGTTTTGTATACAATTTAAACACTTCACTCCACATTCGTGCTGCTGCTACTGTCCCGAATTCTAGAGCAGGTTGCGGTGCGAGGGTCACAGGATGTTAAACGGTACACTTCACTACACCCCACCAAAGCATCTAGTTTCAGCCGCACTAGAAGTTTGGAGTTAGAGAGAGAGAGAGATAAAGAGTGAGCTGTAATCGGAACGGCGCTCGAATGTGTTGTCCAGAGGGCGCTGTTCCTGTGGGAGTCGGTGTGTGTGTAAGTGTCCCATTCGTTCAAGTGAATGGAACAAAGTTTTGCCACAACCACGAAAATGCTCTCCTTCTCTCCCTCTCGGTACCCCCATTATAGTTAAATCCTTTCGGACGCCCAACTTCCGATCGATTCCCCCCCCCCCCCTCCCTCGACAGCCGATCTCCAACAACAACAACAACTAGTCGGAAAAGTTGCATTATGGAATATAAATATTGCACCCCGAAACTATCAACCAAACAACTATCATCTGCCCTGTCCTTGTGTGGGTTGTTTGCCAGTTGGGCAATAGAAATCTTTTGTGGGACAATTCCATTGAGATTGTGTGTGTGTGTGTGGGATACATAGATTTAACAATCCTTTGGTTGTGGCATTCAATCTAATCATATGAAGTGGTTGCTGGTTCTATTTCCTTTACTTTATTCCTGTACTTTAATTTTTTACTTTTTTATTTGTTGTCTTTTTCCTACTGTGCATTTCTTATTTAGTTTTTTTTTGTATTTTATTTCACTATTTTACTTTTTCTTTATTTGTTATCGTTTTTCCCACTATGCATTTTTTCTTAAGTTTTCTTGTATTTTGTTTCTCTTCTTTACTTCTTTCGTTTTCATTTTCGTTTATTTTCTTCAAAGTTGCTTTTCGTGTTTATTTATAAGTTTTGAAACTTACGCTCACTTTTAGGTTACTTTTACTTACTATACGCTTGGGTAAATAGCTATACTTACAGGGTTTTCGAGGAATATATAGACATGTTTAGCGAGTAGTAGATTTACAGGGTTTTCAATGATATTATTGACATGTTCAGCGAGTTGTTGCTTCGTTTGGGCATAGAATTGACACTTTCAGCGAGATATTGAATTGTTCGAAAGCAGGCGTTGACATGTTCGACGATACTATTGAGCTCTCGTTTGTTTTGTTTACACCCTGTGCCGAAGCGTGTAATTTTTCATTCTTAGATAACCTTTTATTAGCAAATAGCCATTCCCCAAGCTTTTTAATGTAAATATTAGTTAAAACCAGCATATTTTTTCGAAAACTGTTTGTTTACCTTCTGATGGGAATGATCCAAACTGCAGTCCAAGGGGTACGAAAGTGACAGCTCTATAGTATCATCGAACTTGTCAACGCCTGCTTCC
>AXCO02005430.1:0-18377 GCA_000473525.2 Anopheles melas | reverse complement strand
GCGGTTCTGTCACAGTACTCAATCTGTCACTGTATCCGCGCGCGACCGATCTCGATCCGAGTGTGCTGCGTCGTCGCCAGTTTAGTAACACACAAGCACAGTCCGTTAGTATGCGTCGCAAGCGACCGGGCAGCGTTTGGTGTGTGCGCGCGCGCGCTCGCTTTACAAATGAGCCCACACCTTCACACACAGCACCAGCGAAAGACAATGGCGACTGTGTGGCGACTCGGTCCCGGTGCAGAAGTTTCGCCTGCTTTTCCTTCCGGGCCAACAATGCCACGCTTTGCACAGTACGAGATCGCGCTTGATCTCACTAACACACTATGCACGGCATGCTCGGCCACGCTGCTGCTGTCTTGTTTTGGGGGACTTTGCACGTTGCAAACGGCGAAACTTTACGACCACCACCACACCATCCGGTGGAGTTTGGAACACGTCCGCCTCGACCGAGGACAAAGAAAATGGCCCGCGGCTAGCATAAAACTCTGCACAGTGCGCACCATTGGCTTGTGGCCCCGTTTCTTTTTCTCTCTTTTTTTTCGTTGTTGTTGCAACAGTCCCACGTTGCGGCCCTCACAGCCCGCGGCGATAAGATAGCACACGCCCGTCCGCACCACGTATGCGCCTCGAACCGGGGGCGGTAGCGCCAACAGCTGATGACATTCGCTTCCACACAAGCACACACTACATACAAGCGCACGCACGCACGAATGCACACGAAACACGCGAAACGCGCACACAAAGATCGTCGAAAAGGCACGCACAGCGATGGCTGCGCTATACGCAATGTGGTTGCTCGCTACACGCGCTCCGCTCAGAGGCACATTTGGTCGGGGACTGGTTTGCGAGCAGCGGTGGACCGCTAGTTTTAACCGAAGAAACTAACCGACCGTAACACACACACAGCGGCAGCAGTAGCAGGAGGGAAACAAAACCGAGAGAGAGCACGTTGGCAACTGTACGCGGCCCAGACTGGCAGCATCAACCGCAGGTCTACAGGGAGGGATTGTACGGCCGACCAGTTGTTGGAGTTTCCCCCTGCTAAAGCGAACGCAAAACCCCGGAGCCTTCAACGGAGGGACATGCACGGACGGCGGAGAAACGACAGCGAGAAACGGCTCTGTATCGGAACTGTCAGTGAATGATCGCTTGCAGCAGCCGTAGCAGCAGCAGCAGCAGCAGCAGCAGTTCGCTCACAAGCTGAGAGTAATCCCCGTTTTGCTCACGAAACCCCGAGCCGAAGCTGACTCATGCGACTCCGCCGTCTGGAAGTCCCGCAGCGATGCAGCGGTGGTCACAGCTCGGGAAACGGGAAAGGGATGGGAACTCCTGCACCCAAAACCCTCCAGAAAGCGTCGTCCCTACGAAAGCCGTTGGTCGCTCGTGAGTTGCCTGCCTGCCTGCCTGCCTGCCCGTCTGTCTTGCTGCTCAGAACTCGATCCGTGATGCTTTTTTCCATCGGGAGCATCGGCTTCAGCAGCATAATTGAGCCATGAGCGCCCTATATACGAGGGTAATGATCTTAGGCCGGATGATCAACGAACTTTGCGCGCGGGCATGGGTGAATCGACCCGAAGAAGAGTCGATGTTGCTTGCTGCCACGAAATGAAAAAGAGCCGTTGCCTTTGTTTGGATCCGACCCGAAGCTGCCCCTGACGCCATGTTTGATCGCATCCAGTAAAAAGAAAAAAAAAAGAAAGGGGAAATGGAATCACGCAGCTCTGCACAAGCTCAGAAACACCATATGAAAGACTCATCGTGCTCACATGTTTTGCTCGACACGCAGATATAGTGTATTTATCAGTGACATTCATGTCATTCGATTAAGAACTTCCCGCACCCAACGATAAACGGTCACACATCAAACGAAACCCTCGCGGTTAATTTACAACCACACCCCAGCTGTGGTGAGTTACTATCAACCGTTAAACCCTTAATGCTAGTAATCCCACGTTTTGATCGCGAAAGCAGTCACATTGCCATTCCATCTTATCAGTTAGTGACACACCCGGCATTTGCCAAAAATACATAAACTTCCTCCTCGCTTATACCAACCAACAAAGCCTTCCGGTTGCACTACACGGCACACAGCAGCTGCTGGCCGTAACACGACCGTAACGTTGCTGTGACACTTTCAATTTGCAATGTTAACCTCACTTTCGGAAGCAACCCGCGTTCCATGTATTGTAATTTCTCCAATGTCGTCACAAATTGAACGAATTGACCATTTCGCGTAAATAATCAACACCGAAACGGACAATCAACAATACCGACTGACCCCCGACCGATACCTAAACTCTGACCCCCGGGAGCGTGTTCAAATCGACAGATTGTTTTGACAATAACTTAATAGATGCGCTCGATTGATCGTTGGGCAAAGCAGGGCCTGCTGTGATTGGCACCGACCAACAACGACCAACATGGGTCCCGACGACGGCCTAGCCTCTGGTCTGTATCAGAGGCTGGTGTGAACGAAGAGCATCACTTTCTTGCTTAATTTCCACTGCTGGCTGATAATGTAGCCTGGCATGTGTGCGCGCAAATGCCAATTACGCAAAAGCCGCGCAAGAGCCGTTTTTAGAACGTTTGCTGATTTCTGGAACCTGCGAACTCCAGCGAAACGGCACGTTCAAATAAGTTCTGCGTCATTTCGGCTATGTTTGTCCTAATCGGCTGAAAGTTTGGCGAAATCAAGGCGTAGCTCTGTTGCAGGAAATATTTCTGGACAATCTAACAGCGCACGTGTTTCCCAGTCGTTCGACCACTTTCTTGTTGTTGTTGACGGTATAGTTATTTGTGTACCAGTATTGATTGTTGCTGGAATTTCAAGCGGTGTCGTCAGATGGCAGGGATTTTTTTTTCAAATTTAGCATTTTAACAGTGGGATTTTTTGTGGGAACACCATCCACACCCTCTTTCGGGAGAAACCGGCGTCGAGACCTGTTCGAGGGAATTTTTGCAACACATGCTTGATGTTATAAGACGTTGAAGAAAATCGACATTTCAAGCACGGTCCAAACAATGCTTACAAACACAGTCCCTACACGGGGCGGACGAGAATTTAACGATTTAGCGCCTCCGTAACAGTTTCATTTCGTTCTACAGTATTTTGCGATTTTTGTGTGTGTGAGAGAGAAAGAGCATGTGCAGTCGTATAAATTAGTTCTCCCCGTCAAACAACTCCTACCGACTACCGACTGCGCTGTTTTTGCGCAAACGCTGATGTTTCATAATTTGCTTTGCAAAGCTCGGGCAGCTCTAAAACCCCCCGTCGTGTCTAATCAGCCACATATCGGCATTAGAAACGGGAGCGGAAACAGTGCTGGCGGCGCTAGAGAGCTCTAGAATCTAGAGCAGGGTCAGGGCTTGATCGCGGCGTCGATCGAGACCGCACACAACCTAGAACGTTGAGTTCTTATTTTTTGTTTTGTCGTGCATTTGTCGTGCACTCAACCGTTCCTCGCCAATGCACCTTTTGAGCAACCTTTAAGCAACTCGCGCCCGCTGGTGGCGATTTGTTGCAACTACGCACGCGAACACCGCCTAACCACACTGGCCCCGTTACCTCTCCAATCACCACAGGTCCTGTACATGGCATTGTTCGACACGCGTTTCCTTAACTGGACGTAGACCTGGTAGTTGTGTGGTGGTAGTCCTGCTGTCGTGGTTGACCTTCGAAGAGCGTAGCGAACACCCCAGCACGCTCGTGCCAGCCGTGCGTTCGTTCTACCCTAGCGCAAAGCAGCGCAAAACAGCGATGCTCAGGTTCGCCACCTAGACCTGGAGCTAGAGGCCAGTGTTCTGCACTATTGTGCGGGTACTGGCGAGCTTAAAATAACCCGTAAAACATCACCCGCGGTCCGTTACGGAAGACTTTACGGGCCTGGTGTCGGATGCTACACGCGACTGCTACCGGACACTATACCGGTACAACTAAAGAGGAGGAGGAAGAAGAACTCGCCAAGGGTACGAAAGGCAAACGACTGAGCTGAGTTCGCACTCCCACTCCGTTAGTGCGGACACAATTGGACACTTGGCCGGGGGCGTTATATTACACCAACGTTGTCGTCTGGGCCGGACCGGGATTCGGTCTGCCTTATGGAAATTCCCATAAGCGGGGCGCATGAACTGAAGTGCATGTATTTCGGTGGCACCCGAAATATCTCCCAGTCCTCGAGGGGTCCGAAACTCCGCTCAAATTTCTCAAAAAGTCACTCTTTTTGGGCTATCAGTAGCGCTGTGACCCTCGGCTGTGACGTTGCCACTGAATGAGGATGCTTCTGCTGCGCTAGTGTCTGCGGTGTTATGTAACAAAAGCGGCATAAGGGAACTCTCTGTGGCTCTGTGGGAAAGCGGAGTCGCCCTTAGACGCCAGCTAAGCGTAGTTATTGGAGCTGCGCGTGGAGCATTCAAGGGTCCGTTATCGCTTCTAGCGTAACATAAAAAATGGAAATCCAAAGCCGCACACGACGGACTATCTTGCCCGCCATCACAGTCCCCTACCGTTGAGAATAAATCCCAACGGTACTTCTGTACCAGCGGAACCTGGCTGCCACCGAAAACCACTCACACGAGCACAACAAACAAACACACGCACTGGAAACGCGGAAGTAAGCGCAACAACGGTCCGGTCCGTGCCCGGGCGTATAAACATTTCACGATCCAAAACAAACCAACCGGAAAGAGTTGATCGAACTCTCGACCATCCTCCCGGTTCAACCGATCCCCCTTCGACACGGGCCAGCAACAAAGAAGCCGCGAAGGAGGAGCGGTGAGTTCTTCGCGATCGCACGTCGTTGCACTTCTCTACGCACCAGCATGCGCGGAAGCAGCGCCACCAAACCGGTACAAACCGCAACGAAGCTGCCGGACCAAACCATAACAACACAGAATGCGAGCGTGAACGGGTCGCCAATTACCCCAACAAATGTATAGAAAAACCCCCGCCAGCTCGAAAGAGACGTCACACAACCGACGTCTGAAGAGCTGCTGACATCGCTGCTGTGATCGCCCATAAACCGCACCGTACAAAATGCGTCGATGAATATTAATGATCTCTTCGCATGGGATTAGCTTTTTGCTTACACATTTTGGTCCACCCAAGTTCACTTCCTGAGGTGGTGGTGACCTCCCCGAGTGGAGTAAGAATTTGAGCAAATCTTGATTAGAGAGAAGACAAAAAGAAGTCTACCATGTTGTTTTGCGCCTTACCGAGAAGGGGGAGGGGGTTTAACATTTGAATCCTTGTGTGCCACGCTTTTCGATTAATCAAGTACGACGATTAAGTTCTTCATCCGACGTTGGGTTGAGATCGAACCGAAGCATTACTTCGGTTCTGAATTTAAGAAGGCGCATGGGTTGGAAGGGATCATCGAATCGATTAGAATCTTCAAGAGCTTGATAAACGGCCTCTTGAGGTCCTCTTCAGTCGGGATTAGCGCTTGAGATTAGGCTCATCCTCAAGCGCGTGTGGAGCGCATCCGTACCTTCGCCAGCTCAGGCACTGGCCTTGGCAAATCCGGGCGGTTCGCGTGTTCACACGCTTTGACTCTTCGCGCAAGCCACTTCCCGTTTACCTTTCGTAGATACTTCATCAACAGTAGTTGTTGGGAGAAGGGCAACTACAAAAAAATAAAGGTAACACCACAAAGTAAAACGCTGCTGGTGGAAGTGGAGCGTTGGCAAGCGATTGCAAAACACACTCCAGCCACAGGCGGGGGTAAACAGGAGCTTAAAATAGCCTCCCAGGGCCGTGTTTCTAAACTATTAGTCATAACAACAACAACAACAACAACAACAACACCAACACCAGTAACCGCAACAAAAAATGCGCACACTCGTTAGCCTCAAACCTCAAAAGCTCCACTGTTTGGCATATACATTAGCGGATGTAAGATCGTATTTCGTAGTGGAGTTCGCTTCGTACATGTCTATGCCATGTCTGCCGCCTTTGATAATGTGGATGTGGAAAGGGTAATAGTGATTGTCATCCCTGTTCAAGGCCATATCAAGCCTAAACCTACAACCTCCAACAAAGAATACAGTTCCAACGTATGTCTGTCCAACTGTTGTTGCGCGGTTCTCTATAAGCGAGAACCTCAGTATTTCAGGATCAATTCGTGCATCATTCTCAGAGGGTGTGTCCTCTAATAAATATAGCATCAGTTTTGTTTTATTTTTTTCTAAAGCGCTTCAAAGCCTGCACACAAAACCGAGGACGCCAAGAACGTGTTCTAAAAAGCAAATCACACTCACCTGATCGTAACTGCAACTAAAACTATGATGAGGCCCACGAGGACCATGGCGATGACGACTCCACATATCATATACAGCACATCGTTGGGAGCATCTGCAACGAAAGCAAAACAATCAGTTTTGTTAGTAAAGAGGGGAGGGGGTTTCTGTGGGTGGGGTTTCATTTCAAGCACAAGCAGCAGCACTATTTTCAACCCAGGCGGGTGCTGTGGTGTGTGTGGTTTCGATGTTCTGTGGGTAAAATTAGTGCCGATGGACAACACAACACAGCGCTGCCGGGTGCTGACACCCAAACGAAAACGACGACCGCGACGACGATGAGACGAATCGGGAAAGTGCCAACCAACACATGTGGGGATGGGAGGGAAGCTAAAGATTGACTTTTATGTGTGTCTTTTATGTAAGTGCAGTGGTTCGCACTCGAAACGCTCAAACGTCCAAAAGTGCATACGGTTAGGTGATCAGATGGGATAAATTCTTAAGTCAGAGGTTGGTACTAATATGTCCTGCATCTGTACAATTACATACAACGATAGCATCGATTGCGTGGGGAATCGAAGCCTGACACATTTCGGCTCACAACTCGACAGCCGCTGCTGATTCATCCATGCGCGCAGGGCCGTCTAGCAGGAAGCAAGACAGGCATCACCCCGTTCGGTGTGGGTGCTACGACAAGTACCTGCGGGCTGATATATGTACCGGGCTATACCTTTCTATTGGCAGTTGGCGAGACTTTATGGTTTACTGTCCCGGGGGTGACCCCACATCACCAGGTGGACCGAGCGCGTCGGCGGAGAGTTGCAAGCGCACCGACACACATAGGAAGTGTCGTTCAAGGAGCGCCCAAAGGTGGCGTAGTAAGTGCTCTTGAGGTAGTACTTACAGCCGCCGTTTTATCCTTGCATACCTTCTTGCAGTGAATCGCGAAAGTAAACGCTTTCAAACAGGGCACTTTGAACGGTTTATGGCTCCCCATTGGACCATGATGAACTGCCAGCAAAAGTGGTGTTTTGCATCTGTAAATCAATTCACTCCTTTTGCATAAGATTGTTCTCGTTTTTTTTTTCATTTTCTGGTACTCTTGCATAAGAGCATCTCCAGCCATCGTTATGCCATAGTGGATATGGCCAAAGCCGCACTACATTTATGTAACGGGAGGGCATAAAGTTAAGCTCCAGCTGGCGGGTCCCGGTGTAAGCTGCGGTAGCTCTCCCCAAGTGCCACCACAAAGCCACGGTGTGCCTAACTGGCACTAGCGCGTGGGATGACCACCTCGGCTTAAGCTTTTTGGATACACGTAGATTCATTCGAACAGTTCAATCGTGCGCCATTTCGGCAGTTTACAAAGTAGCGCAGCTGTTCAGTAGACGAAACTTCAAAGGGAAAAGTTTGCGGTGTGGAATTGTGTGGAAACTTCACATAATGAGCGCTCTATCTTGGGGACAGACAATAGTGCTCGTTTATTGATAGAATTCTGAAAAGAATCCATTCTTCAACAAATATATCTTTCTACTTCACTAGCAAAAGTTCTTAAGAAGGAAAACAACAGCGAAACTGTCTCCGTTTTATGCCACAAAAAACAACAACCAAAATGATTAAAGATTCGTACTCGTGTCAGTTTTCGCACACAGCACCACCCTCATCTAGATCATCATCATCATCATCGTCGTCGTCGTTACCGCCGTCACAGCATCTTGACCTGAGTGCAACCGCCAACGAGAGTAAAAGTGAAGCAAATCTTCTTCCCCCGACGGATGCGAAAGATCGTCACCGTCACTGAGGTGCGAAGATTGAATATGGTAATGACGAATGGCGAGCGGTGGTACATTACAGCAGCAAAATGAAATGAAGCAAAAAAAACACACTCACAACCCACAAATCCGCACACGTTCGCGTAACCGCATTCATTCATAAACGCGCGCCAAGCAGCGGCGACGATGAGCGATCGGTTTGCCTTGGCTCGTTTGGCGCAGTTACCCGGCGGACAAAGATTTCAACCCAGTGCATGGGGAAGTGGACACACACACATATATATATATATATATAACCACCAACTCAGAACGTAGGTGGGAAGATGATTTTTTCCCGCAAGCCTTGCATTGATTTATTCTACGCGATCGCGCGTACAGCGACACAGGCGGAGACCCCCAGCACGACTTCCCGGTTCGTCGTCTGATACAGTGTCTAGGGTGCGCTTGCTTTCACACGGTAGACACACAGCTGATGGTGTTAATCATCATCACCATCAAAAGGATCAATGTTTGCACGAGATGCCAAAAATCAAATTCGGCGCAATTGCAATAAATCGTTTGCGTTGCTGCATCAAGACACGAAAGTTACAAACGATTGCACTCGGTGCTCGGAACCAAACATCAGTGCCAAACATTGTTGTTATACCTTCTGTACCGGGTTCGGCCCCGGTCGCCCTACCGATGGTCCTCCTTTTCGGCTGTTTGGATCACCGTACCGTAAACAATCCGAAGGAGAAAGCGAAGGACTTTCCCGGGTGCGGCTTCGGACTTGGAAGGTGCGCACTGCGTTGACGCACGCACGATCCTTCTCAAGAGTATGTCTCTGGGCACAATCGCACTATCCGATCAGAATGCAGCCAACGGGTGGGATGAGCACACGGGCGATCCCTTTTTCGCCGTAAGTTTCCGTCGCGTTTGCTTGATTCTACAGGGTGGTTGTAGTTTAAGCAAACTAAAATTAGTTGCCCGCTGGCTTTAAAAATAAAACCCAGCCACAACCAACGCTTCCACACTGCATATCGATAAAGCAGTGTGGAAGAGTGGGGTGATATATGTTGACGAAATAGTGGTATGATCGAAAGGGTTTATTTTCGCATTAACAGCATAACATTTTGGGCATTATTACATTTTAAAGAACAATAAAATCATTTAAAAGTTCCTTTTTAGATGCATTTCTAGCGGCGTCTTAAAGTGAAACCATCCCTTTCCCTTCTGGTACAACATGGCCCACCGAAAAGGCAAGCCGTTCGGGCGCTAATTACTCTCTTGCGTTTGGACGGGTGACAAACTCTTACAAAGACATAACTAAACGCCGCGTCCATCGGTTAACGCCATGCCGCGTCGCCGTCACCACCGAATCCGTTGCACGATCCGCTCTGCTGTTGACCACGCGCCTCACCATCGACCGTTGTCATATGACCGCGTGGATTTGCCACGCAATCAAGCACGAAGAGCTGCGGCTAACCGTACCCCACCCATTGCTAAGAATAAACTCATCACTGCCCGAACAGCCAGCGCAGCGCGTCGTGCTCGTGTAACTCCCGCTTGTGTAGTAACTGTCGCCGACCACAGCATATATGTAAAGCAACAAAAAAAACGGTGACGAAACCGAAACCCCTCATTGGAGCTCCCAATGCGTCTCCGATTCTAACTAAGCGGGAAATCCTTGACCAAGCAGCTGAAAGATAAATCATATACCACGGGACTCCCATGCACTGGTCGCCCGCGCACTGGATCGTTTGCTGAGGCGTTAGAAAGATCAGACACAAGCAAGCCAAAACCCGCAATGTGCACTCAGCGTGTGTGTGTATTTAAACACTCGATTCTGTGTTTTTTTTTTCGCGGCACCCGCGGCACAAAAACTGAGAACTATTTTCAGAACTTTTACAACCGCGCGCATTCGGGCGGATTTTTGGATGGCGCGTGTGAATCTAACGAGTAGCACACGCGCTTTCTAGCCCCTTTGAAGGTGAAAGGATGGACATTTTGGGTGTGTATGTATGTGACTGTGTTGATCGAAACTATCCATCCAAAGTCCACGGACAAGGCTCGTGGTTCTTTGGTCTCTTGTCGTTTCTCCCATTCCCTTAGCACATCGATTTTCGATGGTCATCAATGGAAAGGGGAATCGATACTTTTGTTGCCAACAAAGCCAGACCAGAGAACCGGGAACATTAGTGAATTGGTACTAAATTTAGCAGTGGTGTGTATGCATAGCAAGACAAACGCATACTACCAACTAGAACACACACAACAACAACAAAAACCGAACATTGATGGTAGTGTTATGCCCTATGTCCTTGCGGAGGCTCCCTTTCGGCTTGACCTGGAACATCCTTTGTTGCAGCTTATCTTTCAATCAACCTTGGCATTTGACGATGAAGAAGAAAAAAGAACCTTCTACATTATGCAGCGAGTTACGGAACTATGGACATGCGACTAGCCTGTGGCCTGGGATGTTATCAAACAGTTCGATCTGGTTCTAAATGACACTACTCAAATTGATTTTATACTGATGTTGCAATACTGTACATCAGCAACTTACGACGACTGCGAACCTTTCCACAACGTTTTTCTTACTACTACATTTATTGTTTGTTTTGCTTTCTAATGGACTTTTATTGGCTTGCCGATAAACCGAAGAAAGTGTTTCAACAGTCCAATTAACTTCGAACAGCGAAAAGAATTAAAACATATCCCAATTCCATACATTCCGTCGCCAAACACAATCAGTAGCAATTAGCATGCCCGAACTGTCATGCTGCATGGCCCTCGCGTATCTGTCAATTAAGAGCAATCATGCTCAACCTTTAGCCCCCTCCCCCCCTTCTCCACTTATGTACCAGCAGCACCAACAAAATCGCGGTCAATGAATTTCTTACAACTACAACTTGAGCATGACCAACAAAGACTAAGCCATAGACACAAAGCCACCGTCTCATACCAGTGTGCGATAATTCAGCACAATTTGCTACAAATCCCTCTGTACCTTTCTGTTCAATGAAAGATTGTAATTATTGCTTAGCAAACTCTCGCCGCTGATAAGTGCATCCGTAATGCAGGGCTCCAAATATAGCGCTACTGCGGGGTAAAAATAGTCACAGCAAAACAGCACACACGCCCATTGGCCCCGGTGCGCCCCAGGTTAGTAGGCGCCGCGATACGCCGCACTCCATCCCTGATTTCCCCACACGCCCTTATTCGCAATCGCAGAGATGCATCGAATTGCTTGATAACCTTTTGATACGGCCCCAAGCCTCCCTTGTCCCCCTTGATGGTTATCGCTACTCCCAAAGGGGGTTTGTATGTTTTCGATTAGCAAAATCGAGCAGCCGCCATCGACCGATCGGTTCAAAGTTTCCCCGCGACTGTTGCTAAGGTAAACTGCGACCTAGCGAGCCGCCTGTTTCCACGGCAGTTTGGAAAGGGCCACGATCGGAGGTCAGTGTCTTCTCCAGGGCGTTTTTTGTTTTTATTCTTTTAATTTTTTCGCTTCGGTTCCAGGCGTTTGTCGTCCACTCGCGTGAAATTGGATACTCGATGGACGTGCGTGTGTGAGCAGTCACATGAAACATTTTTTTTTCTTTTTCTTTTGGTTTCACTCAACCCAACAAGGAACAGAAACGACCGCCAACATTCTACTGCCATTCTACTAGTGAGGACCCTGCCTTTTCCCTTCCTACCAAACCACTGCACATGAAGCGCGATCGATGCATTTACTGCACAGTGGAGGCGCGCACGTACCAAAGTCCAGCTATTCCCAACTCCAGCCATCAGGCAAACAACATACACACACACTCTCGGTGGTAACGGAAGAGAAAGTGTTTCAGCAAATTTGTGATTATTATTGCCATGAGGGGTTTTGTTTTTTTTTTTGCTTTTATTCTGCCCATCGATCAGTTTGGATGGATTGTTGTTTTGTGTCATGTTGTTAAAACCCTTTTTGTTTCATTTGGGTTTACCCCCGTCTCTTCGATCGAGGTCGATCGGCGCTGACGCGGCGCTGTTTTTACTGTATTTCCCTCCCTGTCCCGTGATCCCCTGTGGTGGTTGTTGTGTTCACCCCGATTGGTGGTGATGGCGCCAACATGTTTACACTACACTGCTGCGGCACAAGGGCAGAGACACCCTTGAAAAGTAGTGCAGAACCCTGCCATCGGAGTACAGCGCCATCGGATGGGGTTAGCCATACACACATACACAGAAATCAGGTAAAAGGTGGGCTAGAAAATGGGGAAGGTCTTGAGGTAGGTCTTCCGATAATAAATGCTTCGTGATGCAACACCAGCATTTCAAAGGACAGATAGAAAGAGAAAGAGCGACTGGGGACAAACCCAACCACTTCGATCGTACTTGCAGCAGCTACTATCCACTTTTAAGCAGAAGGTAACGATAGCAGAGGTTGCTGGAACTGCCATCTGACCGTGCAATTATATCAATTGCGTGCGTGGAAAAGTTTTCGCCCTGTTATGATACACACATCCGCAAGCTGCTGTGGCCCGATCGGGTCCGATGAAAAAAGATTACACTGCGATCCAAATCGTAACCGTGGTGGTTCGTATTAATAGCAAACTGTAAATACAAAACGCAGCATCATGCTATACAAGACATGCAGGCGTAAAATGGTGAGATCGCAGCATAGCAGCTTCGCTAATGAGGAGTAGTAGCGGCAGGGCTGGGAGATGCGGGAGTTATTTAAAACTAGGTTGCCTTCGTCACGGCGACACATGGCGACACACGGGCGGAGGTCAAACGCAGGGTGTGTCTGAGTGTGTGTATGTGTGTGTGTGTGTGTGTGTATGTAGTACAAAACACTGGTACAAGAGATTACATGCACAATCAGCATAGAGACGACAAGCGTGCGCGAACGGTTTCGATACCAGCAAGATCATGTTCGGGTGAAGACGGTTACAAAAAAGCGTCACCAATGCAATCCAAGTGGATGCTAGACCTTTGGGACGGAAGGAAAGAGAGACAATCTAAGGCAAAACTACTCTCCCCAACACACACACACACACACACAGCTCCGTCACGGATAAGGCAGTGGTAGCGGCGGCGGCGGCGGCAGACGAAACTAGAACACATCGCCGTAGCGCCGTACCAAAAGGGCTAACGTTACGGTCCTGCCCCCGGCTTCTTGTGTCTGGCAGTCTTGCTCGCTGTCTCTCTGTCCTCTGCTTCTGCCTGTTGCTGCTGGTGCTGCGGCCAAAGTCTATTTTATTTTTGAGCTGCTAACCGATGGTTGGTAACACATTGCGGAGCAAGCGACTCGGAACGATGATTCCCGGAGGAGTTCTGTCGCCACCTTGCAACCGGACCCAAGCTGCCAGATGTTAGATTGTTAGCATTAGGCTTTCTCCAAGTAATTCAAAACATCCACAAACGCGACTCCAACCGGATCGTTTCATTTCAAACACTTGGCAGCCCTGCCACTCTGTAGCACCGCTAGCGTTATTTGTAAGCAAACAATTGTTATGTGCAACAGTTCTATTCGCTATTGTTTACGGTTCTGTTGTATGTCGCCAGCAATTTGCTTTCGTTTGGCACTTTAATTTACAATCTAAACCGCGGAACCGATAACGATTGACAGCCGTTCCTTTCACAGCTCGCGACACGAGCGTCCCAGGCAAAGCGTTGGCGCAGCGATTGCCATTGTAATGGATTATTTTATTGCACCCGCAACACCCCTCCCTTGATTAGCTCTTTCTGCCCCGGCCATCATCCCCTCCCCAAAGACCCGGATCCAGAATTCGGTGTGAATGGTGTGGCGAGAATGATCGGATGGAAAAGCCCCCAAGATCCCACGGTTGACCTTCGCCAACACGATTACCTCGTTTCAAATGTGGGGGGGGGGGTGCCCTCTACCCTCCCTCTACCAGGAATCCCGTTTTGGGGGGGTTATTGTAAATTCGTTGCGCATCATATCATAGGTTAAAGTTTAAAGCGTACCGTTATCAGCGCCGCAGCTCCCAAAGCTGGTAATAAAAAAACCCACCAATCTTTTGGCGTCCGACAGCAACACGGGAACATGGGAAACGTTTCAAACGAAAGCGTGAGTCAGTGAATTAATGTGAATTTTCCTACACGATAAGCGTTACGATATGCACCGCAGACAACACTCCATCTAACATCAACTGCATCCGATCAGCTGATCTCATGGGCATATGTGTGTGTGTGTGTCTGTGTGTTTGTGTGATCGTACAGCATCACTTCAACACTGAAGCCCCAAGCCGGGGGTGAATTGGAACTGCCCTCGGGACCGACTGAAAGTCCCCCGCGGTACTCTGAAAACCAATGAGCCGTGTCTTACTTCGTTTTTTTTTGTCTCTGTTGGCCCACTTGCGGACCCACAGTACGACCGGCCGAAATTTTATGGTATGCCCTGGTATGCCCCCCAGCAACATCATGCTCCCGGAATCACAAGCATGGCTGCGAGATCACTCGTTGACGCTTCCCGTCGTTGCCTTCGAACGTTCATTTCGCTATTGCAGCTCTCTTCTGCAGGAAGAAAAGCCCGCACTGTTGCTAAGCGCGATCGAGCCACTCGCTAAGCACAGACACAGACACACACACCGACATGGCGACCGCACCAACACGATCGTTTCGAACACGGCACACGGCTCGCTCGGCAAAGAACGCTCTGGCAACACGCATGGTGAGAGCGAGCACCAGATGGAGCAGCGCGCGACCGACGATTACAGTGCGCTACACTAATTAGTCAACACCAGACAGCGTGTGAAAGGAGGATATCAGTTGTTGATATCTTTTTCACCCCATGCTATCGCACTCGAGAGTGTTCTAGTATGGACCGGGGCGCATGTTGGCTTGGTGTTATCGTGGTTCCATGGAGATGATAATCAAATTTACCCGCACCCCTCCCCCCTTTGGGCGCGGGCGAAAGCGGCCTTGTCACTAGGGCGAACCACAGGTATCTCGCACTCCCCAGCTATTTGCCCGGCAGTTTGCAACAGTGTGAGGTATTTTTCCGCTAGCAACCGCACACACTATTGACACAATGCATTAGACCCGGTTGTTAACGCAAATCCTTTATTCCGCCCAACTGCAATGCACAGTTTTTTTTTTTGTAATCTGCTCCCTTTGCCTGGCGACCGTACGAACCGTACTGATGATTTTTCATCGTCAAGACCGCATTTTCACACTTGCCCGTGATTGCGTGGAGCAAAGATGATGGTGGATGCGTGTCTCGTAGGAATTGATGAAGAGAAAACGCATCCGCCGTGCACGATCGGGCCCGCCAAAAGGTAAATAAAGCTTTTGGGACCAGTTGGAACGTTTGATTCCTCACGTTTACTTTGAAGTTGGCGAAGGAATTCCACGGCAAACAACAAAAAATCAGGGTCCAGCCAAGAGCAGATCAATCCAGCCGAATCATTCAAAACAATATTTGTCTTTCTAGCATCCGTTCTGCTCCCTTCGGCCAGACGATTCGCGTTCAAATCTTAGGTTGGAGGCGCGGCTTGTTTCACAAAAAAAACCAAATTTCTTTCGACCAAACATTTCTTACAGTTTCATTAATTTTACTGACTCGTTCTTTTTCCAGCATCCCGAAAAAGGGGAAAGCGTAAACACAATTATCGTGCCTGTGGTTTCTTCCTTCGCCTAGATCTTCAAACCTCCCTGATCGTCATTACGGACGATCCGAAATGATGTACACACGGTTTTACGGTGCATCATGAAACTAAACCTCCTCTCCCCAAAAACCGGTACCGATATAGAATGTCTTTGTTTATTTGTAATGTTAGGTTCTATTGTTTACACTACTACCCCGCTGTTCGCAGCACCATTTACTGGTGGAGAATCATTCAAAATTCAAGCAGCATTACAGCTGCATGTCAGTAAGCTTACACTTTACGAGCGTAATTAAATGGTCCGGCACAATGAATGTCTTTTAATTATTTCCCATTTTCCATCCACCAACAAGAAATGAAAGTAGAGTATAACATCCGATCGAGAACTATATTTAGCTTTAGCCACAATAATTTATCAACATGTACACACACACACACATCCCAACCTTGAGGATGTTACCACACCTGAGCGATTTATCTTTTACTGCTCTTTATATTGGGAAAAAAGTGCCCCTCGTCTAGCATCATCATCCCCCGGCTGTCATAGTCTAGGCTCGTTCGGTTAATGGCACCAGGGGCACCAACCCCAACCGTCCACACACCCTCTCACACTCTCTCCCAAATCCAATAGTAATATCACGATACTTTACGATATCACTTCATAGTATCCGCGACCGGTGTCACGCCGCCAACATGTCTACCAGATGTGTGATGTGAGTGTGTAGTGTGCAGGAGTCTATTTCTGTACATTATTACTTCCACGCCGCGTTCGGTCAGACGCTGGATGGCAATTATATGGTCTACCGCGCACCACACCATATGTCACTCCACCTACGACTTGGGGGGAGGGCTGCGAAATCAGCTCCCGTTACCGACGATCGAGGTTCGTAAATATGGTCCAGATTTTCGGTACACCGGTACCCCAAACAGTACGATTCGGTCAGCGGGATTTCGAAACGCGATTCTCCGAAAACGGGCTGACGTCAAACGGTACGATGCTGTTGTGGTGGTCTGTTTCTCTGTTCGCTGCAATCCCTCATGTGTACCTTTAGGATCCACCACTACATAGAGTTTAGCGAGGCAATGCTACTGCCACAGAGCGCATAATGTGCGCGCATTATGGGAGCACAAGGCCTCATCGGATTGCACCATATGCACCATTCCCGTATGTAAGCGCACGGCGCCTGACGTCAAACGGACAACGCCTGCCCTGGGAGCCGTTGTTCCGATTGCTTAATACAACCGCCGCTACCACACGCTCTACTGATGCTGATCCGGCTCTATCGGCTGCTACACTCGCCAATTGGGTCGGAACGAGCCCCCTTCGATAGAAGCTTCTCATTAAATCTATAACCGTATAGACTACAGCACATTGATAAGTGACAAATCGCCGTAGCGTTCAAGATTAGTAACCGGCTTTGTGTTTCGTAGGTCAGACCGCGGGGTCGTCGTGTCGTTTCCGGGCACGATCGATAACGCTACTATCGCCCGTGCGTGGCTTTTGCCTTGGAGATAACCGGCCGCCGGTAATGCACTAACAATGTCCGTTTCGGGCACCAGCTCCCTCCCAGGGGAGGAAGTGGGTTTTGGGTGGGTAGGATGGTAATAAAGCAGACAATCCGCACGAGACAGGTCGTATTATTGGTTGCTCCAGTGGAGCTAAAAATAGTAAAAGCCGTGAGGATTATCATCCCCGGTCGTACGCAACATTGTCAGCGGATGCAGATCGCAAAGTATAAATATCACGAAACAAAACTGGCACAGGTAAAGAGATACTTTGAAAGTAATTGGAGCAGTGATGAGAACGTCTATGATGTGCTCTAAATGTGAAATTAATCATCGATGTCTGAGCCGTGCTGTATCAGTTACAGTTCCACTATTCTGGGAGCGATAAAGATTAGGCGAATTTGTGTCTCATCGCGTACAATCCCAGTTTGAAGTAATCGCTTTAAACTATAGAGACTATCGTGGCGTCAGACTACAAGAGCAATGACACCACGGGTGGTGTATCCTTGAAGGATGTTAGTTTCAAAGCATAATCGGACGCTGCATGGCGTCCGATAAGCAGTGAACCGCGATAAGAAGCGTCTTTTCATATGGAATTACTGCACAGAATTTTTTTTTTTCGATCAACCAATTGCTTCATATGAAAGAGGAGAAGCAGAAAATTAGAGCCCCAAAAAGAAAGCAATGAGTAAACCCAATTTTGATGTAATTTCGATAGAAACGTTTGCCATGGAAAAATCCAGTCTGCCGGCGCCCATAAAATGTGTCACGGACATTTGTTTACGATTGACTTTCCATGGCATACAATCACGCTCCTTGGTCGTGTTTCCGGAAGCCGACAAAATCTAGTGCAATGAATTAGCGTAGGGCGGCGTTCGTGTTTATTGTAAACGTACAGACACATACAACGCTATGCTCGATTAAATTTTGCCCACACTCATAAGTGAAGTGTCCCTTTTTCTGTCCCGCCACTTTCTACTTCAGCTGCCTGTTTTGTCTGCTCACACTGTACTGCTCGCTCGTCCGCTTCGTTCTCTTAAAATGAATCGTTTTACGCAACTATTGTCAATATTCTGTCGGTTCGGTTTGTTACACAACCACCACCACCACCACCACCACCACCACCACCGCCATCGGCACCATGCTGCGATTGATGGTAATGCCATGCGGTGTACTGATAATATAAATAAATCACGATACGCTCACTCAATAGTTTGATAAAAAAAAGCATATCTGCGACGCTGCTAATGGTATGCGTGGTTGATATCATTTGTTA
>KI920708.1:0-11143 GCA_000473525.2 Anopheles melas | reverse complement strand
AGAATGTACTACTTTGAGAATGATTCAATTTTCCGTTCAGTTGTGCATTATTAACAAAAAATCAATCGCTTATAAAAGTGAACTAACATGTGATAGTTTAGCTCGGGGCCCCTTCAGGCCGGGGCCCCCCGCGGCCGCTCAGTCCGCTTATAGGAAAATCCGCCACTGGGCTGAATACAGACACGACTAATAACCATCTCTACATTGACTTCAAAGTCGCATATGATAGCACAGCCAGGGTAAAATTGTACGACGCTATGAGCTCTTTTGGAATACCGGTCAAACCAATAAGACTAGTTTAGAATGACTATGATCAATGTCATTTGACAGGTGATGGTGGATGGAAAACTCTAAGGGCTTTTTGCTACCACCAAAGGTCTGCGCCAGGAAGACCGGCTTGCCTGTCTCCTATTCAACTTGGCGCTAGAGAGGACCATCCGGGACTCGAGGGTGGAAACTTAAAACCATGGGTGTAGGGGGAACCATTTTATATCTTTTCTATATTTTATATTCGGGAACCCAGATCTTGGCATACGCTAGTGACATAGACATTATTGGTCTGTGGTTTTAAGATCTAATTAAAGCCTACCAAGGGATCAAACAGGCAGCAGAGAACCTGTGATTGTAGATAAACGAGACAAAGACTAAACTGATGGTAGCACCACCAGCGGATCTACAAGCAATTCCACACATTCTTAGGCGTGAAGTATGAATAGGTGAACGTACTCTTCCAGTCTTCCAAGTTTTCACCTATCTGGTGTCAAAGTTCAGCAACGACAATGGTAACTGAGTTGCGCACAAGGATGCTGACTGCTAAACGGTTATTCTACAGCCTGAAAAATCAGTTAACCTCACAGAACCTATCACGATAGACGAAGCTGGGACTATATAGCATCTATATAGTACCGGTACTCACATACGCCTCTGAGACATAGACACTATCTAAATCTGACGAAACCCTCTAAGCTGCGTTCGAGAGGGAGACTCAGTCCGTAAAGTTTTTTTAAGCCGTCCTCAAGGACAAAGGAGTCTTGGTAGGCCCTAACTGAGGTGTCCAGATTGCGTGGAGGGTACCGCCATTAATACTGGGATAACGGACTGGCAGACGAACATGCGAGACTGTGAGCGATTTCGTACACTCCTGAGATCTAGATCGCAAAGCGGTTATAGCGCCGGAGAAGTAAGCAAGTAGAGGAGCAATGGCAACGAGAGCGATTACGACCTATCAGTACGATTAAGATCTATGCAAGGGTTTCATCCTGGCCATGGCCTCAACAAACGACTTGATAAAAAGTTTTACATTTATCCGTTACGACCTCATCGTCTGCCTCATCGTTATTTCACACTTTGTACATTTCGTGAAATTGTTGATTACTTTTTGAGATTCAAATGCCTCTTTCGTTACTCTGACTAGAAGGTAGTGCCAGCGAGATGATTTCTTATTTCTGATATGACGTTACCTCTGGTGCATTAGTTTCTCAGGAGCTGTTAAGTACAAAGCCTTAATCAAAGACAGAATATGAGTCATATCGAGAAAAATTCCTCAAAGTAGGATATTATCAACCATAGCAATGTCACGCACTATCACTTCCTTTTATATAATTCGTAATACATCTTCATCTCTGAACAAGGGAGCGTTCTCGCTTCACAGTAAAATGATCAGTATTTTACACACATCATAAAACTAGGATGTGTTTATGGGCAATTTTCTTCAAATGCTCAGAATAAGATGGCACATGGGGCGCTAAATAAATTTCATACTGCCTAAAATGTGTTTGCGTACTTCAGCAAAACATAGACACAACCTTACCTCTTCCCCCTTTTTCTAGCAACAACAGTTAATGGTAGTGGGTCATACAAGATACTGCTTCCTCTACGTACGCGGTTTACTGTGCTTGTTGACATCCCGGTGGGCTCCCCAGTACAACAAGCCCGTATCTGATTTTAATTTATCAGATAACGGAATCAATCGACGGATGTTCGATATTGCCTATCACACTTCACGCAAGGGTGATGAAGAAGGTCCGACAACATACACCGCCATTGATAACTGGCGTCGAAATCAGTTGCTTGACGGCAATACTGGGTAACGGACGAATATGATCGGTCGAGTGCACCGCAGTGCTTGGCTAGTTCATAAACGAGGCTATTAATTTTGGCTAGCGCAAAGTGCTCACGAAGAAAGAAGTTAGCAGTAAAGTGCTCGTTTTTACATGTGCTCTCACGTGGCATCCTTAAGCATCTGTCGGCAGTGCAATGGGTAGTGAAAGTAATTACAGCGTCTGGGGAAAGCTCCCGGTAGCCGCGATAGTAGTTCTAACGATAGTGTCGGCTTCGGTCACTGCGCAAGGTGAGCCATCGAGTCTAGTTTGTGCGAAATCCTACACGTGCCCAAACGTTGTTGATGTTGTTAGTGGTGTACTTAAAACTTCTTAAAATGTGTTTAATTAAATCTACACCACTGATGTTACCCGTGTGTAATACACGTTGAAAACGGTGTCACCAAAAACCCTTGAAATAACACATCATTTGTCATAAGAAAGGAAACGCAAAGAGACCCGACCAAGCGAATGTGTGCCCAGTGATGATAGATACTATCAAAGTGACAGCTACAACCATCGCCCATTTGATGATTGCTTGTTAAAACAGGCCCATTAAAACGCCGGCACTCAGGAATGGTGCTGGGCTTTGATGGATTGCGTCTATTTGGGAGATTCAAAGATTGTTTCCTTTAAGTGTCAATGACAGGTGGCAGACATTAAAGAAGGTGATGCACACAATAATTGACTCATCATTTGGAGGAACCAACAAAGAGTGTCATATTGTCCATTTTCAGCAAAAAAAAATAGTAAAATTGGTATAACAGATTCGCTGAATATTGTTTTAATTGAGTTTTGACGTTTTTGTGTTAGAGTTTTGAACTTCTTATCTACTAGATTACTTTCAACTGCCAGAGCTCAGTGCCACAATCTTGTGCAATTGAAATTGTGTTATCGGTGTTAATTAATATTTGATGGCATCGTATTGTTCGCCTTTCGTTATCACTTTTTTTCGCAGCAATTCGCAGCAATACACAGCTGGCATTATAAGCTGTACCTTCTAAGCCATTTGATAAAAAATTCACATCCGTGTTTTTATCAACAGATTTTCAACCTTTTATTTCAACCACTCACCCTGACCAATCCATTTAAAGTGCACGCAGAGGATGAGCAATAACTCACTTAGCTTATCTCAATTGATAAATGTAGCTTCTCTAAATGTCTCTTGACGCCGGAGAAGTAGTTAATTCGGGGCTTTCATTTGTTTTTATCAATTTCCAAGAACCAAAACAATTGATTGGAATCTACAGCTCATTATTTCCGTGTTAATTGTTGCTGAAAACTACTACAGACATACAGTTTGAGCGCATACATCAAGCGAGCGATACCACCAGTCCAAACATGTTTATTTGTCTTTTGGGATTCTTGCAGGCTGGACGGGATCGATTCGTATCTGCCATGCCCTCCAGCCAGCCATCTTCTGATATCAAAGATTTGACCACACCAAACAGAGCGAAGGGATTTGTTGTGAATCTGGAATTTAAATTTTAGACTATGTATATACTTATTCCATCGCAACTTAACCAAATATCGCCCAACGCTTACACCACTCGCTTCTCCTTCCGATACAGAATGTTCCTCGCCAACACTCACTTTTGTTGGCCAGTTTCCAACAGAGCTTGAAGTATCGACCACGGTGGGTGTCGGCTACACACTGGCTCAGCACGAAGTGAGCAACGTTCTCTCCGTCAAAGTCAATCCAAGTCAAACAGGTTTGCCGGTGTACATCGATGCAGTCCTCGCAGACGGCCGGCTGCTAATTAAAACGAGCGCTCAGTTCGCTGATTACGAAAAGCTAGATGATAAATTGTTCTTTTTCAACCGTGTCGTCTTTACCTGCACTTCGGGCTCTGTTCGCGAGATGAATTTCAGACAGTCGATCAAGGAAGAGAACAACCATGCGCCGCTGTTCTCCAAAACCAGCTACGACATTACAATTCCATTGCCATTGCCGAGGGAATTCAATATACAACAGTTCATCGACGATGTAAGGTTTTTCTTTACAGTTTCGTGTAAATTAAGTGACGGCTTGCTGATTGTGAATGTTTTATAGGGCAATGGAGTGGTAGCGAATGACTACGACATAACGAAGAATAAGATAACATTTTCCATCGACGAAAATGACTATTTCATCGTTCAGTCCATTGGTGGATCATCGCGTACAGAGACCATGGCGAATTTGATAACGAAACAAACGCTTACGAAAATACAACCACCGATCACAGTGCAGATTACTGCTATGGTGAGTACGATCGCTAATGTCGAGAGATGGCTGGCGTCACTAACAATAAGTGTGGCAATTTGTTCCTTTTTTAGGATGAATGGAACCCTCCGAAAACGTCGACAGCAAGGATCACCATTGTTGGCGATCCAGTGATTTCGTTCGTAACACCACCAGAGTTTGAACAAAACCTTTACAAAACAGTCTACAAAATAGGGGATACATTCACACCCATTCGCATTGCTCTGTTGGCCAACACGTATGATACCAGCGTCCGTTACGAAGTTTCTGGAGAGGATGCGGATTATTTCACCATCACTCCAGCAACAGATCGGAGCAGCGTTACGGTAGCGTTACGTTCGGGCACACAAATCGATACAGAAAAGAAACTGCTTAGCTTAACGATCACCGCTAGCCGGACAGGTACGGAGTATGTTGGACGCACAGCACTGGTAGTGGAGCTTTCGCACGAACCGAAAATCGTGCCCACCTTCGAAGCCTCCCTCTACACTGGTACGATAGATCGTAACAAAGTGATAACCGTAGAGAGCATCAAATTACTGCCAACCACCAGTGATAGTAGCGTACGTGTGCGATTGTCCGGAGAAGATTCTCAGTACTTCACACTAACGTTTGCCAACAATCAAGCCACCCTGGCTCCATCGAATATGCTGACCGATGCGGTGCTGAAGGAAAAGAATTTCTTTCTAGTGACTCTGCAGGCAGAAAAAATTGACGTCGGTACAGGTGAAGCACTGGTTGTGCTAACGGTAGAGAAAAGCAACACGAAAGATCCACATTTTGAACAGACGCTGTACGAAGGTACGATCACCGAAACGGGTGTACTGAATGTGGCTACGGTTCGCATTTCACCGGACAGTTTCGTGCAAGGTTTGCAGTACGACTACACAGGTGACACTGCGCTGGTTACAATTAGTCCGGACAGTACTGGTACCTTCACCATAACATCTAACAACGTTACGCCCGAAAAACTGATCGGCAAAAGCTATATCCTGCTATCGATCGTAGCCAAGCTGGAGGATGAAGAAACAGCCCACACTGTAGTTATCCTCAAGGTGCTTCGCACTCCAGTAGTGATGCCAAAGTTTACCGAGCCCTTCCTCGAAGGTGAGCTAGTGTTGAACACGCTAGAAGTACGCGTTCCGAACGTGGAGCTCGTGCTGGATACCTTCTCAGCCGACACCATAGTAAGCGTCGTCGATGATCGGTACTTTTTCGACATCCTGGAGGATTTTCCGGAAAACGTGTTCAAAGTGTACTTGCGTTTAAACATCACCAGAGAAATGTTGCGTGATATCGATCGGCTTTCTCTGCAAGTCGCGGCGCAGAATCCTAACTCTGAAAAATCTTACAGCTTCATTACGATAGACGTAAGCCGAGCAGCACCACCAGCTTTCGAGCGACTTGTCTATGATGGTGTGATCGATGAAACGAAACAGCTTGTTGAAGATATCGTGACTAAACTTACGCCCGACTCCGCAGGAGAAAGGTTTACGTACACACTCGAAGGCGAAGATGTGACGTTTTTCTCTATAAAAGAAGCGCCCACATGGGACAATATACGCATCGCGCTTAAGTCACCGTTAAGCGATGAGGAGTTTGAAAGCCGCACTCATTTCCAGCTGAATCTTAAAGCAACAAACACACTGTTAGCGGTAGATACGGTCGTGCCCTTGATAGTGCATGTAAAGCATTCTTTGGTAAAAATTCCCAAATTTGAAAAACCCCTCTACAAGTCACGCATCGATACCGGTCTTAAACTTGTGCCGTTTGAGCAAATTAAGCTAGAACCCGGAACGTACGTCGGGATGACCACGGTTACAATTCGCAACAGCAACAGCGAGTTCTTCGGTGTGCAGCTGCAGGAAGGCATCGTTACGATACAGCTGCTAAAGGAGCTTGATGCAGCGTCGGTGAGTGGTGTTGAACGATTCGAATTTGTCATAGAATGCGCTAACCCAGATTTGATGTCAGGCTTCACTACCATACTCATTGACATTGATCGTGTGGTTGCGCCTGAGTTTTCCGATCGCTTCTACAATGGAGAAGTACGCGAAGACGCACAGCAGATAACGTTTGATAAAGCAGTTACTCTCAAACCGCAAACGATAGTAACCGATACAGTATACGAGCTGGAAGGAGTTGATAGCGCTCTGGTACGATACGTTGTATCAAACGATCGTAGTTTGAGTTTCTTTTTGCGCGACGAAGTAAACAAGGAGCAACTGAAGATGCGCTCAGAAATTACATTCATAATCGTTGCCAGTAATCCTAGCAACAGCCAGCCGGCCCTAGTACCCTGCACGGTGAAGATTATCCGCGAAGTAAAACCCAGCTTTACGCGCACTTCATTCCGGGGCAAAATTGTGGAAGGTAACACGGTGGTCAATTTTGGAAGCTTTCCAATTGCTTGGGAAGCCGACAGTGTGAAGGATACGGCCACATTCATTATCGTTGACGCGGTGCCGAACAGTTACTTTGAGGTGCAGCCAAGTGAAAATCGTCTATCGATTAACATTGCTCTAAAGCCCGACGCAAAATGGGATCAGGTGCGGTCGTACCCTTACTACCAGCTCATCCTGCAAGCTGCAAATCCCGGGTCTGACACGGCACAATGTACGCTTGTGATTGACGTCGAAAGTCTTCCCACCATCACACCAACCTTCACCAAAGCCATCTATCGTGGTTCGCTACAGGAAGGTACGAAGGAGGTGGTGTTCTCGGCTGCTGACACAATTACCGTACAGCCGGGAACCATTATGTCTACCTTCCAGTTCACTGCCGCTGAAGGTGATGCTAACCTGTTTGATGTGATGTTGGTCGATGATAACAAATTTAAAGTGTCGCTTAAAGATAGCATCGCCCCGGGCACCATTGAGGGGCGCGACATGTTAAGCTTCATCATAACCATTAACAACGCGTACAGTGCAGACGATACAGCTACCATTGTGATCACTATCAAGCTAGACGATATCATCAGTCCGGTCTTTTCAAAGTTGCTGTATAGTGGCACCATCCTCGAAGGTACCAGTGTGTTGAATTTGCAAGAATCGATCCTACTAAATGGTGGCACGTTCACAGAAAATACCGAAATAGGCATTGGTGGGACGGATGCCACACTGTTCGTTGTTTCAAGAGCGGAATCTGTGCTGGATCTACGCATTCAAGCAGATGCAATCGACTGGAACGAGCTAAATGCAAAACACTACTTAAGCATTTACGTACAAGCCACCAATTCTGGCAGTGACACGGCCACATCGTTTGTGGTGATCGAAATTGAACGTCTGCAGCAACCCCAGTTCGTCCAATCCTCTTCTCACGGGTACATTGAAGCCGGTGACCGTAACGTACGTTTCGCAGACGGTTCGGAACTGAGGATAGTAACCGACAGCACGCAACCTGGTTACCAGTGGAATCTTGCCGGAGACGATTATCAGCTGTTCGATGGTTCGTTGGTTGAAGATTTGTTCAAATTCAGTCTTAAAGAATCGACTGCCACGGAACAGTTGTTGGGCACCAGGACGACTCTCAACTTCAAAGTTATTCTCCGAAATCCCAATGGAAGAACAATCGATTCGTCAGTAGTGGTGAACCGCCGACTGTATGTGCCCCAGTTTTCCAAGCACATCTACACTGGTTCGTTCAATGCAGATCTGCAGTTGTTGCTAGCGGATGCGATACAAATAACGCAAGCAAGTTTTGTGAGTGGAACTGTTGTTACCATACTCGAGTCTAATGTTGATTTCCTTGCGCTTGAGCAAAGCGAGCGCAGTGTGGAGCTAAAGCTGTCCCGAGCAATTTCGACAGACGATTTCCAGGGTCTACAAACGGTACGTCTTGTGCTGTTAGCTAAGGCATCCGAAGATAGCTGGAGTACTTGCTCGGTTATGCTGGCAGTTCCTGATGGAAGTAAGATAGATTAAGTTTAATGCGTTGTACAAACTTCAGATTTGACCTATTCCTTCATTGCAGCGCCCTGTATTCCTTTGCCTCCGATTGTGGACTGTTCTAGTTGTTACAACTGCACTACTGGCGGTATTCAGGAGGATGTGCCCGTATTTCCGTACGGTGACTTCAGATTTCAATTGCGAAGCGATACTACAGGTGCCATTGGTACGGTAACTGCTATTGTAAAAGATCCAACAGCTACTATTCAACACACACTGGATATGGAAGATGGTAAGGATCATTTGAATTTAGATTTGTATTGATGTAGGATCGGTTAGTTGGTTTCTCACCGTCACTTATGTATGTTTGTTTCGAATTGTAGCATACTTGAAAGAGCACCTTTCCATAACACCTGAAGGACGATTAATACTTGATCGTCCGATCATACCGAACGTCTATCAATTCCTCGTGCATGCAACGAACACGGCAGCGGGAAAACGTGCTACGGCAAACGTTCTACTTGACGTACTCAATCAATTTGAGTGTACGGAGGGTGATAAACAAGTAGTAGTCGATCAGGTGCTGTTCGTGACGCATCTTGAGGAAGAACGGCCGCATACGACAATTTTCTCTACCCAACTAAGCGAATCGTGTACTTACGAGCTGATTAGCGAACATCCAATAGAGGATGGCCAACAGGAGCCTTACTTCTACATCGATCCCGAAACAAACTGGCTTGCTTCGAAAAGCTTTGACCGTGAAAATGAGAAGTTATTCCAAAACATGGACGTACCGCAATTTAAGCTAGTGCTGAAATTAAATTGCCTCGATAACGACAAAGCAGCGGATCAAGCTAATCGACGATCGGTGGTGAAACGATCGCTCGTGAACACGGAGACAATAAACTACGCACCCGATATTACGATAGTGAGCATTATCGTGGACGATATTAACGATAACGATCCTATCTTCATATACCCTGAAACGGCATCCGGAAACAAGGTCTGGCTTAGTTTCCCAGAACCTTCCCTAGCTAACCGACTCATGCTGTCCGGGCTGATAGATGTTGTGGCGACGGACGCGGATGAGAACTTAAATGCAAAGATCAGATACAGCGTGGCGGAAAACGAACATTTCACCGTTCATCCCGAAACTGGCTCCATTAAACCGACAAAAGATTCGCTACGAGCCTCCAATCTCATTGATCTAGTTGTGTATGCAACAGATCGTGATGGGGCCGTAGACGGACGCAGCAGTCGCCTGGAAATTACTATACATCGTCTGGACGAAAATCAGATTGCGTTCATCACCCTTGATACGGCTGACGAAGACACCGTGCGGGAGTTCACCGAACAGATTAATCGCCAAAGCAATTTCCATCTAAAGGTACTCCATCAGAGTATCGTGCCGTTGTTGGAAGCGTCGAGTGGTCGAGCAAACGTTAAAAAAGCTGTCCGACAGGTACAAAATACGATGAGCACTATGCGACTTATTGTGTACGCAATAAACGATGACAATCAGCTACTGAGTACGAACGATATTCGAGAGTAAGTAATGTCATCTAACAATGTAGACGTTAGTAAAGTAATGTAGATGAGGTTATTTTAAATTTATTTATTGTTTTTACAGCGGCATAAGAGCGGTGTTTCCAAATATTAAAGCATCGGCTATAGAATCGTTCAGCAATGCCGTTTGCTATGGCAACCAAACCAATCCCTCCTTTCCGGAAGAATTGTCCGGCGGCTCCGGCAATAGTGGTTTAATCGCTTCAACGTCCGTGCTGGGAGGGCTTCTCCTTATCTGCATGGCGCTTACGATTGTTCTGTATCTACGCTATGTGAGGCCATTGTCGAAAGGAACTGACAACAATCCGTCGGATATAGTGCAGCTTGAAAATGATTTCGACACTACTCCACCGTCTACCTCGCCATCCTTAGGTGCAAAGAAGGAACGGAATGCTGACGACCCCGAAATGGTGGAAGATAGGAAAATATCTATTAACATTGCTGGCATCACCATGCAAGGTATTATTATACTGAAGCGTTACGGAAAGCATAGTACGATTGTAAATTGCACTATTTTCACAGAGTCTGAAGATACCAACGTGGATGCTGGTAATCGATTGGCCCGTTCCTTAGCCGAGCGGTTAGACGAGGAAGATGAGTATGGCGCTATAACATCTGGGCCGGAAACGACCAGCGAACCAAAGAACGTCAAGTTCAACGAGGTCGTTGAAAGGATAGAGGTGCAGGAGCACCATAGCGATGAAGAGGATGGTAGCTCGGTGTACGAAGAGCGTTTGTAGCGACCATAGCAGTCGGTTTACAATATGATGTAAATTAACAGTGGCATAACATAAGTTTGGATGTAAATAAAAAAATAATCATAAACCAGCACGGCTCAATTACTTTCCAACCTACAGAACGCAATTGGTACAGCAATACCCATATACCCATATGCTAGTTAGCAACATGTACGTAACGATGTACGCGCGGTAGTTCAGTGTCCAGAGCTTCACGAATATTTTAATATCAAAAATATAGGCGCTTTAGGAAGTATCCTTCCATGAGCGCCTTTTGCGAATCATGTGCATTAAAATATTTGATTAAATTATTACAACTATTCGAACACATGTAACCAACACAGAATAATATTTCATAAACGACAGTTATGAACGACACAGAATAATATTTCATAAACGACGAAGAACTTTTTGCTACAATTTTTTTAATCGTAAGATTTTTTTATTTCTTCAGCATGATTTTCGACGTCTTAACGTATTAAGCTGGATTGAGGTTGACAGTTCTTTGTGATGTGATGGAGCAAATATATCATTCGACAGCAGTTGAAAAATATTTTGGATGCGGTGAATAATTTTGAGCACATTCGAAAGTGGCTTGAAAAACCCTGTAAT